>JANAVB010016600.1:12874499-12941999 GCA_029216955.1 Iris pallida | reverse complement strand
TCTGGAAAAATCCGGCAGAGTCTCCTTTGTATTCTGGACGGGAGCACCCTACGAATTGGGGCTAAAATCCACTCGGTGCAACCCGCCGCAAAATCGCAGGCTGAGAACACTAAGTCTTAGCTTCCAGCAGCGCTACCATGCGTACTGGAAACCTAACCACAGCCGAGAACACTAAGTCTCGGCCTCCAGCAGCACTACGATGCGTACTGGGCGCCAAGCCAACACATGTAACAAGAATTGCCACGCAGGGCGCACCAAGACTCACAGTCATGTCCAAGCCACAAACACAGTCACCGAAACAGTTAGCCAAGCCGTTACCCGACCGCGAGTCGGACACGGGGCATACGGGGACAATCCGTACAAGTGAGTCGTGCTCGTGTCCTCGGAGGTGTGGATGACCCATCCGAGTTATCCGATACGGTCTATCCCGGCATCGGACCAAGCTATCCTAAGTTATCATCATGGCAGTTCTACTACTAGGCTACACTAATCATGGTTATACAGTTTACAAGTACAAATTAATTAAATACAATAAAATCCAGGAGAGAGGGTAAAAGCCGTCGATGAGCAAGGCCTAGAGGGCTCGGCTAGGTAAGCAAGTCTTCGGCGATCTGGATCCAAGCTAGCACGTCCATCGAGGTCCTAAGAACACATAATAAACAATCATTAGAATTAAATAATAAAATAATGACAAAATTACGAAGAATGGTACGAGGCTATACCGTACGGGTCCCGCAAGCAGTGCAGGGATCTGGCACGGAAACCGAGGCACGCGGACCAATATGGGCACGCAAATTGAGACGCGCACGTATATCGAGACGCACACGAGAATCGAGAGAACACAAATATCGAGATGAACGAGAAACATAAACGTGAACGTAAATCGAGACGTACACGTAAATCGAGATGACCCAAGGTCCAAGGAGCACGTAAATCGATGCGACACATAAATCGATGTGTGCACGCAAATCGAAAAGGTGCAGAGTCCAATGCGGCACACAACCGAGGCGGCACACAAACCGGTACGTGTACGCAAATCGAGGCAACACAAGATATAATATGGCACGCAAATCGGTACGTGCACGTAAATCGAGGCGGTACGGGTCACGAGGTAGACACAAAGGCCGAGACACAAAAATCGAGACGGTACACAAATCGAGATGACACGGTGCCCGAGGCAGCGCGGGGCTCGAGGCGTCCCGCTGTCCAAGGCAGCACGTGGATCGGGGTGCATGAAAACTGGGACAGCACACAAATCGAGGCACACATCCCGAGAAAGTACGAGAAACGAGGGAACACGTAAGTCAAGCGTGCGCGCGGCCCGAGGAGAGCGCGACTCCCAAGGCTGTACACTGCTCGAGCAGGGCGGGGCCCAAGGGGGACCCGCCACTCGAGGCTGGCGCAGCCAGCGAGGCTCGACGGCGACGATGGTCGCCAGGAAAGGAAAAAAAAGGGGAGGCGGAGGAGCTCACCGGGGCTGGCCATGTCGCGGCGGCTCCGGCGGAGGGAGGACAGCAGCAGGAGGAGCTCCAGCCTGCGGTGGAGGAGCTGGTCGCGACGAAGCTGGCCGGGCGGAGGCCATAGGGGCCCAGCCAGGCGGAGGGGGTGGCTCGCGGCGGCGATCCGCACCACGACGAGAGCAGGAAGGAGAAGGGGGAGATGGAGACGATGGTGGCGCTGGTGGTTGCGGATGATGGGAAGTGGCCGGAGGGGCTGGCCGCGACGGAGGCGGGCACCGGAAACAGCGGGAGAGGAAGAGATGGAAGTGGTGATGGGAGCAGTAGTGGTGGCGGTGGCGGTCGCCGGAGGCCATAGGGGCAGTGGTGGTGGAGGAGATGGCGACGATGATGGCGGTGGTACAGGCGGTGGTGCCGGCGGAGAAAGCCGGAAAAGAAAGAGTGAGCGAGAGAGATGAGTTAGAGAGGGAAAGCTCGGGAGTGTTCCAAAGAGATCGGGAGAGGGAGTTTGGGGGAGGAGGGGAGTGAGAGCTGAGAGAGAGAAGGAAGAGTAAGGATTGGGGGGGTCGGCTGATCCAGTAAGGGGGAGGAGAGAGAGAAAGAGTAAAGAAATGGGGATGGGGTTAGGTTTATATATTTTGGGGAGGAGGGGTAGCTAGGTAATTTAACAACAACAATAATAATAATAATAATAATAATGAGGATGATAATTGATAATAATAAAAAACAACTTAATATAAACTAGCCATGTTAACCCCTAATAATAATAATAAAATAATATTAATAACAATTAAATAGAGACAATAATCAAATGTCAGGTCTAAACAATTAAGGCTAACCAAAGTCCAGAAAAATAAATAAAATTTTAAGAATACCCAAAATTTAAAATCCTCCAAATACAGAAATACAGTCATATACCTATTTCCAAAATAGGGATCTGACATCCTATCCACCTTACAAAAATTTCGTCCTCAAAATTTCAAAATTATCAAAATATGGTTTTCAAAACTAGTACATATATATATCTGCCATGAAAACTCTACCCACCTTACAGAAATCAAGTAATACAATAAAAAACAAACAAAATCTCAATATGAAAACATTAAGGAAAACAAGGTCTAGCTAAATAAATCAACTCGCAAGGTAAATCCAAAACATCGAAAGAATCTCGAAAATCAAAATCTCGCATACAAGAAATAATCCCATAAATCAAAACAAGTACAAAATATCGAAAACAGTATCAGAAAACCTGAAAGCCCCACTGCATGAAAATCCGCATAAAATCATAAAACACAGGATATTTGTCTCGAGCCGAAGACTGTAGTTTCCCAATATCCGAAAATGTGAGTCATGGTCATTCCCTGCCACGCCATCCGGAATGGCTGCAAAAGATTCACCATGACGCTATAATCGAGCGGCTGCAACTTTCGTTACCATGCCGTCAAGGTATACTAGGGTCACCCGGTACTCTTGACAAATACCCAAAACGAATCAAATCCATAACCCAAATGTCCGTATCACTAAAATCACAAAATCTCTAACAATATAACGAGTCCTAGAAAACCATCAAAATCTAAAATCCAGGTGAATCGTAACATACGTCCAAAAATATTTTCAATAATAACCACAAGATAGCTTTTCTAGGAAAATACTCCATATCCGTAGGAAAATACTCTAAATCAAGAATCCATATCAAAACATAATGTATAGAAGGTATATCTATAATCAAAATAATATCTGAAATAGATAATCATAAGTGCGGAACTGTCTGGAATCAAGGAAGCCGAATCGATACCAGAATATCCCTCGGATACTCAACAAATGTTAAAATATCCAATCCCAGAGTCCAGATGAAATCTTCATTACCCAGCAATCCAGCCAACGCTCGAAGAGGGTGATAATGATACTAAGTCAACACGAAGTCACCGCACGAAAGGGATAACAAGAAATCAACCAAGGCGAAACACCGGTAGAGAGTACAGAACCCAAGATAAATAATTATGTAACCCAAATAATGAAGATAAGATAACATCTCATCAAAAAAGGTGATCGACATGACCAACTATAGGATCATATCTATCAAACAAGGATCAGAGGTAGATAATCACGAATAAGACATGGCCAAGCAAGATAGGTCCAAGTAGAGATGAGGACCAGTTCACTGGTTCAAGGGAACGAAGGACAAGTGTAACAAGTAGGAATACCAAGGAACAGTGGACTGAGATCAATAATCATGTGATACCCAACAAAATCTCAAAACGAGACCCGCATGGGCCACCACTAAAACCTTGTCACGCCCCAGTACCGGAATACAGGGACGGACGTAGGCCAGCTACACCGTATAAGGTACGAATATGCTATACGACGATAATGGCTGTCAAGTCTTGCTGGGTATCCTAGCATGCAATCAATCTATGGCCTAAATCCGACCTCATGTCCACAGGCAAATCACAATGAAACAATATCAAGAGAGATAATCATATGGAGAGCAGAAAATACACATATAAAAATCAGGAATCTACGGTACAGAATAATAATGTAGACGAATATACCTTCCCACAGTTCCTAGCATGGTCGGGAACTGAAGCACATCCTCCAAGTCAAGTCTGGAAGATCCACCGGGTCGGTCTCAGACAATCTGGGAACAATCCAGGGTTGGTCAGGCCAACCGCAGCAAGTACCAGAAAGGAAGGCTCAAGGACGGGAGAAGAAAACCAGCAGGATGAAATAAGACCAGAATAACATCTAAAAACAATAAATAAAGGTAAGGTATCGTGCGGTACCAACGCACGATAACAATCCACAAGTATAGTGAAGCTAACACAATCACAATCTTCCTAGCATCCACTAGCACCTGCATTGCCAGCTGGAAATCAATATCAGCTGGCTAGCAGGCAACAAGCCAAACAACACAGAAGGACAAGCGGCCACACAATGCCTACGGCTTGCTATTATTAGCTAACTAGGGTTATCACAGGCCTAATTACTAACAAGAGGCAGTTGAGGTATTCCTATAGCCACAAGCCCTGCAGACTATCCAGGTTATCCAGGACGAATACATATAGTGGGTACATCGCCCGAGAGACAAATGTACTCTAATAGCAAGCTGGAGGGGTGCCCCACATGACAGCGGGCTGGAAATGTGCCCTACTCGACGGCAGGCTACAAGTCCACATGAGCGCCCAGATAACGGGATTGCCTGTAGCCGGAATACCTCGATCTATATGAGCTACTTGATCCATCTAGTTGTTAGCCTAGTCAGATTCATTACGAATTCCTGACCGTGGTAACCAGGAATCCATGTCCTAGACATGATGCAAGACGAGACAGGTAGTTTGTACAAGCACAATCAGGAAAGTCAACTACGGTGTCAAGACAAGGTTATACTTAGCAAGTCAGGACGGGCTGTCGCAACAGCGATCAAGAGTAAACATGTCATGTCGAGAGTACTAGTCAGGAGTGCACCTCGACGGACCACTATCAGGAATCAAGATATACATGTCAGGTTTACTCGTCATGTCCAGAGTGCTAGTCAGGAGTGCGCCTCGACGGGCCACTATCAGGAATCAAGACAGGTCCAGGTCATCGTATGATATGGCTGGAATATCAGGATGGCACTACAGTACCATAAAATCAGGTAGAACCTCAAGATGCCAGTAGACAAGGAGCACAACAGTGCAAGGTCAAGGCCAGTACCTCAAGGGTAAACTGGAATCATGGATCGGATATAAGTAGTCAAGTCAAGTCGGGGTCAATTCTATCAATCACATGGAGTCATCTGCCCACATCGTGGCATGGATATCAGGTCAAGTACAAGGTCGAGATCTCTACTACAATAACATGTCAAGCATACATGGGAGCCTACAGCTCAAATCCTCAAGTTGTTCCATCCACCAGATCAATCTATCAAGAGTCTCCCATCCATGATGGAGTGAATATCACGTCAATAAAGACAACCACCAAATACCAAGCTCATCACCATAACAATGCTAGGCCCTCTGGCTCACAAGAATCCTCTAAATCGATGATCACAAGCTATCAGCAAATAAGTCTCACTACCACCAAGATATAGCAAACAAACCAGGTTTTGGGCGCTTGGGGAGTCGAGTAAAAATCATATAATAATACCCTCGATATTCTCCTCGTTCCGCGAAACACTCGAACAATTAATCAAAATTCAGGAACCCACATATCTGATCAAAATCAAACATCATCTAAAGGAATCGACAGCACTATCCAAGTATCCACGTGAGTCTACCAACTGAACATCCCGAGATCATACTTCATATATTATTCAATCCTCATACATCCAAGGTCACAATCCCGATACATAGGACAACTGTCCGCCCTATCTCGCTAGACTAGGACAACTCCTAGAATGAATGGTCAGGGTACAAGTGTTTATTAATTAATACCGCCGGAAATGGCAAGGATTGCATGAACCACTCTGGAGCAGATCCACAACCCTTAAACCAAACAAGGACCAGGGTTGCAGACTGTCTCCCGAGTAGAACCGCTCTCCTTACGCTATCCGACGGACAAGATATGTCAAGACGCTAGGTGACTAATCTAGTCGAGAGCCTACCTGGCAGGCAATGGGACCAGGTATACTATACCAAGATGAACATGTACGAGCCCAGTCCAGCAAACCAAAGGAATGGTTCTGCCCAATCCTTCAAACCGAATTCCCGATCGAGAATTCTGGAAAAATCTGGCAGAGTCTCCTTTGTATTCTGGACGGGAGCACCCTACGAATTGGGGCTAAAATCCACTCGACGCAACCCGCCATAGAATCGCAGGCTGAGAACACTAAGTCTCAGCTTCCAGCAGCGCTACCATGCGTACTGGAAACCTAACCACAACCGAGAACACTAAGTCTCGGCCTCCAGCAGCACTACGATGCGTACTAGGCGTCAAGCCAACACATGCAACAAGAATCGCCATGCAGGGCGCACCAAGACTCACAGTCATGTCCAAGCCACAAACACAGTCACCGAAACAGTTAGCCAAGCCGTTACCCGACCGCGAGTCGGACACGGGGCATACGGGGACAATCCGTACAAGTGAGTCATGCTCGTGTCCTCGGAGGTGTGGATGACCCATCCGAGTTGTCCGATACGGTCTATCCCGGTATCGGACCAAGCTATCCTAAGTTATCATCATGGCAGTTCTACTACTAGGCTACACTAATCATGGTTATACAGTTTACAAGTACAAATTAATTAAATGCAATAAAATCCAGGAGAGAGGGCAAGAGCCGTCGATGAGCAAGGAATACTTGCCTAGAGGGCTCGGCTAGGTAAGCAAGTCTTCGGCGATCTAGATCCAAGCTAGCACGTCTATCGAGGTCCTCAGAACACATAATAAACAATCATTAGAATTAAATAATAAAATAATGACAAAATCATGAAGAAAGGCACGAGGCTATACCGTACGGGTCCCGTAAGCAGTACAGGGATCTGGCACGGAAACCGAGACACGCAGACCGATATGGGCACGTAAATCGAGACGCGCACGTATATCGAGACGCGTACGAGAATCGAGAGAACACGAATATCGAGACGAACGAGAAACATAAATGTGTACGTAAATCGAGACGTACACGTAAATCGAGATGATCCAAGGTCCAAGGAGCACGTAAATCGATACGGCACACAAATCGATGTGTGCATACAAATTAAAAAGGTACAGAGTCCAATACAATACACAACCGAGGCGGCACGCAAATCGGTACGTGCACGTAAACCAAGGCAACACAAGATATAATGTGACACGTAAATCGATACGACACGCAAATCGGTACATGTACGTAAATCGAGACGGTACGGGTCACGAGGTAGGCACAAAGGTCGAGACACAAAAATCAAGACGGTGCACAAATCGAGATGGCACGGTGCCCGAGGCAGCGCGGGGCTCGAGGCGTCCCGCTGCCTAAGGCAGCACGTGGATCGGGGTACACGAAAACTGGAACAGCACACAAATCGAGGCACACATCTCGAGAAGTACGGGAAACGAGGGAACACGCAAGTCAAGCGTACGCGTGGCCCGAGAAGAGCGCGACTCCCAAGGCTGCATACTGCTCGAGCAGCACGGGGCCCAAGGGCGACCCGCCACTCGAGGCTGGCGTAGCCAGCGAGGCTCGACGGCGACAATAGTCGCCAGGAAAGGAAAAAATGGAGGAGGCGGAGGAGCTCACCGGGGCTGGCCATGTCATGGCGGCTCCGGCTGAGGGAGGACAGCAGCAGGAGGAGCTCTAGCCTGCGGTGGAGGAGCTGGTCACGAAGAAGCTGGCCGGGCGGAGGCCAAGGGGGCCCAGCCAGGCGGAGGGGGTGGCTCGCGGCGGCGATCTGCACCACGACGAGAGCAGGAAGGAGAAGGGGGAGATGGAGACGATGGTGGCGCTGGTGGTTGCGGATGACGGGAAGTGGCCGGAGGGGCTGGCCGCGACGGAGGCGGGCACCGAGAACAGCGGGAGAGGGAGAGATGAAAGTGGTGATGGGAGCCGTAGTGGTGGCGGTGGCAGTCGCCGGAGGCCATAGGGGCAGTAGTGGTGGAGGAGATGGCGACGATGATGGCGGTGGTGAAGGTGGTGCAGGCGGTGGTGCCGGCGGAGAAAGCCGAAAAAGAAAGAGTGAGCGAGAGAGATGAGTTAGAGAGGGAGAGCTCGGAAGTGTTCCAAAGAGATCGGGAGAGGGAGTTTGGGGGAGGAGGGAAGTGAGAGCTGAGAGAGAGAAGGAAGAGTAAGGATTGGGGGGGGTCGGCTGATCCAGTAAGGGAGAGGAGAGAGAGAAAGAGTGAAAAGAGGGGGGGTAGGGTTAGGTTTAGATATTTTGGGGAGGAGGGGTAGCTAGGTAATTTAACAACAACAATAATAATAATAATAATGAGGATGATAATTGATAAAAATAAAAACAACTTAATATAAACTAGCCATGTTAACCCCTAATAATAATAATAAAATAATATTAATAATAATTAAATAGAGACAATAATCAAATGTCAGGTCTAAACAATTAAGGCTAACCAAAGTCCAGAAAAATAAATAAAATTTTAAGAATACCCAAAATTTAAAATCCTCCAAATACAGAAATACAGTCATATACCTATTTCCAAAATAGGGATCTGACACCCTTCCCTCCGCCTCTGCCTTCGCCTCTGGTTCTCCTCCCCTCCGACGACCTCCCTCCCGATCAACCCCTTCGGTCTCGGTAAACCCTAACCCCCACTCTTGTAGTATAGTTTTATAGGATAATGTGGGAAGTTCGGTTTCCATTTGAATTAAGTAACAGTGAATGAGAAGGAAAATATGACAGTAGCATGAAGAGAGGAGGGGGGCTGTTTGGCTCTGATTATTCCTTCTCTTCTTCTAAAAAATTGTTACTGTTTTAAATCATGTGTGTGTATACTAGATATAGGAGTGTGGGTGTCTAGGGGCAAGCAATGTGGTCTATCTTCCTGTGTGCACCACTATTTTGAGTGTCTTGAGTAAGTGGAGGGTGCCATGTTGTGAGTGTGGTGCTCAGTGAATGAACTATCATTTATAGTGTACATGTATCAAATGAGTGAATTTGTGAGTTATTCTAGTAAAAGTGAACTCTTACTTGATAGTGCATATGTGTTAAGTGTCTTGAGTGTCATGTGTTGAGAGTATTTTGGTGTGCCTATAGTCCATTCTGTCTCACTATATGTGTCTCACTATATATATATATATATATATATATATATATATATATATATATATATATATATATTTATATATATATATATATATATATATATAAGGGTATATGAGATAGGAAGAGGGAAATCTGTCCTGGTGACAGCAGGAAGTTATTGTGTGTATGTGTCTGTGTGAGTGAGTGTTAGAAAAATATATATATATATATATAAGGGTATATGAGATAGGAAGAGGGAAATCTGTCCTGGTGACAGCAGGAAGTTATTGTGTGTATGTGTCTGTGTGAGTGAGTGTTGGATATTGGTAGAGAGTGTGGGCTTATGGGTCAGATATGGGAGTTGATTCCCTAGTTGCAAGGGGATTTAAAATCGTAATTTGCACAAGTAGTTGGGAGGCCACTGTTGGCATTGGTGTTGTGCAAGGGCCTTGTGCCTTGCAGGTAGGGGCACCTGCCTATGCAGGTGTAGGAGAGAGCAGGGGGCTTTGGGGCCTTGCTTGGCCCTGGGGCAAGCCCTACAGGCAGAGGGGACATGCCATAGGCCAACGTTAAGAATGCACTAATGTGCATGTGATAAAGAGGGAAAGGGTCGGGTATAAGGCAGGCTAAGGGAACTGCCATGTAGGCAGTGAGCTCAGGTAGGTAGAGTGGTGTCAGTATAGTATGGGTGTTAGCACCGACACGACACACACTTACTGACATGACACGCGGAGGCATAGCAGAACGACGCGAAAATAGGTCAGGACGAGCCGTATCCTTAGGTGGGCAGAGAGCTTCATTACCAGAGGATGGCTCCGGACCATCGTCTGACCCGAGCACTCTATTGTACCATACAGTCACAGGTTCGGGTGACAGTACACTTGGGACGAGCAGTTCCAGGCTTGTTGATACTCTTTTTCCTTGCCTTCCTACCACTGATGGCAGCATGGAGGGTGGGGAGCAGGTGGAGGAGGTAGACCCTACTCCCGCCTGTGCGGATCCATACCAGAGCGACCCTCCATGCGTACCTCAAGACGAGACGAGGATGGAGATTTGGGCCGACGGTCCTTCGAAGTAAGTTAAATGAATATATATATTTTGTATGCATGTATATATATATATATATATATATATATATATATATATATATATTCATTAATATAATCATCGTTGTATACAGATATCGTCTCTCATCGGTACAGAGAGCGTTGGGCTCCTTTCTGAGGTCCAACTATGGGGGTCCGTGGATCAACTACTCGGATGCCTCGGAAGAGAGGAAGGCATTCTGGTTTGTCCACTTCAAGGTTTAAGCATTTTTTAGAACTTATTATTTTAATTTATAATTCTTGTAGAGGACCTATTTTTATCCACCACACCGGGCCGAGCAGATTGAGAGGCAGTTTCCTGCTATCGCCGCCAAGCTGATCCGTGATACAACTGACGATCAGAAAGCTCGTCAGCGCTCCAGAAAGTCGATTGCTGGTTGGTTCATGCCTGACTAGTGGACCGCGATGAGGGCTCGATTTGAGGAGCCCCGGTACAGAGAGAGGTCGGAGAAGGCGAAGGCGGCTAGGACGAGAGCCGAAAAGTGGTATGGTGGATCGATTCCTATGACGGAGCATTTTCGTCGTTTGGTATGTAATTTATTGCAATATATAAGATTTTATTGATAGTAGAAAAAAATTTTATATTTCAATAAAGAATAAAATATAACAAACATGCAGGTACAGAGGGATGAGGACGCAAACATGGTGACCGTCTTCCTGGCCGCCCATCGGAAGGACGGGAAGCTCATCGACGAGCGGGCTACTCAGAGCTATGTAAGTACTAATTTAGATTTCGTTAATTTTAACATAACTTGAAGAATATACAGATAACCATATAATTAATAATAATTAAATACTTTAGACGTTTATTAGGCTAATTTAGGTAAGTACTAATTTATAGAGATGCACAATTTTCTAGGACGAGTTTATTAGGCTACGTGAGCGTGTGAGTGCTAGTGCACCTGTAGAGGGAGGGGTTGGTACATCATAGCCCTCTCTGCCTCAGTCGAAGGATGAGCTCTGGAAGACCGCCGTTGGTGGTCTTCATAGGAGTACGTACTACGGTATGGGTCCTACGACGTATTTGTTACGACGCAGGCATCCAGGGCTCCCTCTGCCAGTGCACATTCGCAGCCCTCACAGGCCGAGTCGGCCTGAGTCGAGGATACCATTGCCCGCCAGATTGTTGAGCTGTACGATAATATGCTGAGGAGGATTTCTGAGCAGCCAGGGTCTCAGGCGCAAGGGGACGCTGCGTCGGTCACCGCACGCTTTGACGAGCTCAAGCGCACCGTGAGGGACGTACAGGGAACGCATGAGTCCGTTCACGGCACCGTTACTAGGATAGCGGCTTGCATGGAGTAATACAGCACCAAACTGCTAGCCCTAGAGGAGACGCGGACGCACCCATCTCTAGCGGTTACACTGCCTCATTATCCAGCGGTTACACTGCCTCCTTCTACATCGGTTACATTGCCTCCTCATTCATCGTCGTCGATGGTTTTTATACCGGAGCAGTATGCTTACCTTCTTTCTAGGAGCGGTGATGCTCCTCCTGATCAGTCGTAGTCGACATATTGTTGTGTGATGGCCCATTGTTGGGTCTTTTATGTGTTTCTACATACATTGTTATTATGTTTCATATTGTTTGACACTGTTGTTGAATTTTTTTCATATATCTGTGTTGAGTGATGTGATTGTGTTTCATATGTGTTCGTGATTGTGTTTCATATGTGTTTCATATTATTTGATACTTTGTGTTCGTGATGCTCCTCCTGATCAGCCGGTGTTGAGTGTTCCACCAAAAGGATCGACGAACCCAGAGAATTCTACGGAGGGTTGCTCCAGGGCTTGCATTGGCCAGTAAATGCTACTGCAAATGCTTTGTAGGTGCTGCTGCAAATGCTGTATTTTTTATTTTTTTTCCAATTTAGCGACGTTCAACGACGTTTAGCGACGTCCAGCGACGAAAAGAAATGTTGCTAAATAAGTATCGGAACGTCGCTAAATATGTGTTATCACGTCGCTAAACGTCGCTACCGTACTAACTGGCATTTAGCTATAGACATCGCCAATACGTCGCTATGTGTCGGTAATATAGCGACGTGCCGACGTCGCAGAACGTCGCTAATGTCCTGATATGCCAGGTCAGCATGGCTGCAATGAGCGTCGTAAAAACGTCGCTAGGTGACGTCGGTAAAGGCAGTCGCTGTACGTCGCTATATTAGCGACGCATCTGTGTCGCTAATTATCGTCGCAATAGCGACGTATTGCGACGTGACGTTTTGGTGTTTAGCGACTAGGTAAATCGCAATTACGTCAAAACATCGCTAATTACGTCGCCAATTCGATATAGCGACATATCTGTCCATTTAGCGACGTTCTCCGGCGTCGCTGATTGGACAGATTTTGGTAGTGAATGAGTTATGAAACATGGCTCGATGGTATGGCTATGTCAAGTATAGAATATTATACTTTGTGTCAAACCAATCTCTAAAGGATCCGTTGAGCATATATGTGATCAAAACAGGAAGACCATTTATGCAAGTGAGTGGAACTGTCCCTTCTACTCTACTCAGAAATTCATAGTTAATAAAATAGAGTATTGTGTTTCTATATTATGTCCCTAAATGTCACATGCTTTAGTTGCTAAAATAGTATATATGCTTATGTTGAATAATGTGAATAATACATGAACATGAACTATCACTGTGAATCACACACTAGAAATAAATTAATATTGTTGCTCATGTTTAATGCTGCTGAAATGAATACAAAAATTAAATAATAAAATGCTTATGTGAATGATACATGAGAAATAAACTGACAATGCTATTGACATAATGAAATGAATGATGAATGTCCCTATGAGAAATGAAATGTTGTTTATTCCATATTGAAAGGAATGATGTGAGAAATGTTACGATGTGATAAAATGAGAATGTGAAATATTGAGGCTTGGGATCGTTGAGATCACCAAGTGTGGAAATAATGTAAATGATTAGTCGTTGAACACAACTTGGATGAAATAAGATGATGAACTATTGGTTTGTTTACTTTCAGTTAATTTACCATGCCTTTATGCTTATCGAGTCGTATATGCATTCGTATGGTCATGGACGTACTTGTGCACAAGTTTGGGTGAGTTTCTTCGAATGGTAACTGGGACACTGGAACTGATCCGACCTAGGGAGAAAATGTTGACTTGCTTTGGTGGCACGGAGTAATTACGGGACATTCCACGAGGCTTACTACCTGCGGTAGAATGGTGCGTCGCTGTGGACACACACAAAAAGAAGAAAAAATGCTGTCTTTTCTTTATTGGCACAAGGCACCACAAATCGAGTACGCCTGAGAGATCCTGCGCTGAGGATCCCCAAGTACAAAAAAGAATTCTGGGGAATAGGATGATAGAGATCAAGCGGCAGTTGCTCCTTTACTCCGTTGACACTCCGATTACAAAAGTGGGAGAAAACCTAAGAAAATTGCTAACTCTCGGCTCACTAGCAAGAAGTGCAGCAATTTGGCTCTTGAAAATGCTATCCCTTCTGTGTTTTGAAGAGGGATGAGACCCCTTTTTATAGTAGTTTCTGAGCTAGAACGATGTTATGCGCCCACATGAGGAAACACACTGGTTTCCATGTGGGCGCATGGTCCTGCTTTGGGTGCATAGGACGTAGGCACATATAGGCTACGTAGTTGTGGGTTGATCGTGGTGCTGACGTGGCCGCATGCTTCGGTGCACGATTGCTCGTGGAGACTGACGTGGCCGTACACTTTGGTGCACGTTTTGATCATGGCTTTGACTGAGTCAGGCTTGGGCGCATAGTCCTGCTTCAGGCTATGAGCCCTCCTTCTGGGGGAACTTGTCTTGGGCGCATAGAGCTTCACATGGTGGCTTGGGCGCATAGAGCTTCACAGAGTGACTTGGGCGCATAGAGCTTCACAGGGTGACTTGGGCGCATATGTGTTCACTTGGGCGCATATGCTTTCATTGGCTTGGGCGCATAAGGCTTCATTGCTGAAATTTTCATACTTCTACAAGACCCCCTTCAAAGTTTTCGATACTTGAACGAGTTCGAAATACTTTGAAAGAAGCATGGATCGTCTTCTCGTGATGCAGTGGGCGCATAGCACGGCTCTCTCTTTGGGCGCATAGCGTTTGGCCAGCCTGTCAGGGAGATGACTGTTGAAATCTTCCTCGAAAATCTGAACTAACAGATTCATCGGGGTGGAATTTGAAGAGGTTCATCCTTCATATGTTATCCAAGTCAGCAAGTGGCAGTCGCATAGTATGCAAGAGGCTGGATCTTCACGTGAGCGCATAAGCTATGGTGGGCGCATAGCACACAATGGGCACATAGAAATAGGGGGCACATAGGGTATGGCCCATGCCTATAAATAGGCTCTGAAGGAGAGAGAAAGTTCATTATTCTCCTCTCTTAGAACTTTCAAAAGACTCTTCTTCTCCTTTCTTTACGAACTATGTTTCCCAAGGTCGCCAAGAGATTTGCGAAGGGCAAGGGGGCTGCACCGAGTGGCTCTCCTCCTGCGGCAGCGTCCTCGCCAGTCCAGGACCCGATTTTAGGTGAGGGCACGCCTCAAAAAATAAAATCTTGAGCGTTAATTTGTGACGCTCAGACTTTTCTTCTGTCTGGGCGCATGTGCCTAAGGTAACATACTTCTGTGAGCATCATTATGCGTCCACAGAAGTCATACGCCAATAATGTGGTAAGCTATGCGCCCACATATTGCCATGTTATGTGCCCACATGCTGTGGCACATTATGCGCCCACATACTGCTATACGTTATGAGCCCATATGTTTGTCTTGGGCGCATAGTCCTTTGGGCGCATGGCCCTTTGGGCGCATAAAAGCCCTTCAACACTTAGTTTTTTCTGCAGATTCTGAGTCGAACTTTCTCTTCTGTCCATGCAGTAAACATATTTGTCCCGGAGCTTGAGGGAATCCCTTTCGGCTCTGCCTATTAAGTCCTTGGTACTAGTCTCATAACGAATATGATCAGCAAGATTCAAGCCACGATCAGTCAAAGCTAGCTGGAATGATGATGGCGTGCTCCTTGGGAAAAGAAGAAAATCTTTTCTGGCAGGATCCGTCAAGTCCCAAGCACCCCTATGCGGCTGCCCCCCTTCATGCGGCTGTCTGCTTCATACGGCCGTACCCTTCATGCGGCAGCCCGCTTCGTGCGGCTGCGTCCTTCATGCGGCTGCCCACTTCATGCGGCTGCGTCCTTCATGCGGCTGTCCACTGCATGCGGCTGCATCCTTCATGCGGTTGCTTCCTTCATGCGGCTGCCCGCTTCATGCGGCTGTCTTCTTCATGCGGCCGCCTCCTTCACGAAGCTGTTGCCCCCATGCGACGGTTACCTTCATGCGGCTAGGACTTGGAGGTCACCCGTGTGCGGTTCACTTAGACCGCACTCATGCGACTCTGCCAGACGCCCTGCTCATGACGGTTGAGACACGTGGCAATCCTCATGACAAGTTAAGACACGTGGCTGTCTTATCCCCTCGGAGTTATGGCTGCTTGCAAATCCTGACAACCAGATTTAGTACAATCACCATTATTTGTTGTGATTAAGCAAATGGGACACGTGGCGGGAGATCCGAGCTTGTCATAACAATTATGAGGATTCATTGCAATCAGCATTAATTGCCCATACAGATTTGGCGCAATCAAGAATCAATTGCCCAGATATAATGCTGTAATGACCCGCTCCGCCCTAGCGGAACGCCGATTCAAACGGCAAGTGCAACGACTCAAGCGAGCCGTCGACCCGAAGAGTTGGCATCGACCAGATGAAGAATCGATGCAAGGCTTACATTGGTCTGTCAAGATGAATCCAGACTTAGACTTTCAAAGGCGCACTCGGAGTGTCGCTCGGCCGATACAAACATCGCTAAGGTGGGTGTCTCCGATGAATCCGTCTTTGCTTAGCCTAGACACATAACAATACGGACACTATCACTGAAATCGCTAGGCGATAACACCGCGCATGCTAATAAATGATCCAACGCACCTAGCTAAGGGATTAATCCCATCTTGTATGCTTGTATAGAATATGGAAAGGAATATGGAAAATACAAGAACTCTCGCACCGCGCTCCACGCTCGTGCTAAGGCACAAGCTTACGTTCAAGTCCCTTATGCGTCCAACAATGAAACAATGAATGGTTTACAACAATAAAATGGGAAGACTATCAACATAGTCGTTCCGAGTAGAGTTTAGCAATATTGAAAGACTATGGGACCGATGGGTCGCCAAGGCGACTCCCGCACGGGAAGTTGCATAATGTATAAATGAAAGAATGAACGAATAAACGAGTGAATGAATGAATCAACGAATGGATGAATACGAAAATGAACCAATGAACGAATGGACAAGTGAAAGAAAGAAAAGAAAGAATGAATAACAGATAAGAAAAAAAGAAATGGTTAGCGACAGGTGTGACGGACACGTGCAACGGGGCTCGCTACCCGCACTGCACGGACGCCAACCTGGTCGATAACGCATTGTGGCTAAGGGTTAGCCTATGACGATAAAATACGAAATGGTCGTGGACGGACCCGTGCACGGGTGATACGGATTTTGTGGCATGATCAAAAGGAGGATCGTGGCTGGCCTAGGCGGGATCAAGTCAAGGCTTACGGGCTGCCTGGGTGCGGACTTGGCCACCCGGGGGACGTAAGTGCAGAGGTATTTCAAGAGACTAACGGGGTGTGTGCCAGTCCTCACCTGTCACCCTCATTTCCCGTATTTCCCGTATTTCGTATTTATACTCGTATCTGGATTTTTGGCATGTATTTTTATTTTTTTCAACTTGTGGAATTTTGGTATTTTTCGTATTTTGGGTTTAGGCATGGCTCGATTTTATTTGGGTTGGTTTGGTTTATAGGTTTTGGATCACCTTAGCCTAAGCTCCACCCTTAACACACCACAACTCACCCTCTTTATAACCCCCACCTACCACTCTCTCTCCTCATAACTACCATTTATTTCCTTCTTCTTCTTCTCCTTCCTCTACACAACTCTTCCAACCCTAGGCAAGTGCATCTTGCCACTACATGAGAACCCTCTTTTCCTTGTCCATTTGCTAGATTAGGACATGGTGATCAATATTAGAACTTGGGTTTTTGTGATTTGGAGCCTCCATTGTTATAGATCTAAGTTATTTTTATTTTCAGATTTTGTATGGTTTGAGCTACTTAAGTTGGATTTTATGGGTTTTTGATATTTCCATGTGGTAGAGCATTCAATTTTACCCAAGTTGGAACTTTAGAAATCTGGGTTTGGAGTTCGGATGGCCAAGTTATGATGCTTTGAAGCCTTGGGTTCATCCTTGGTGTTCTTGCTGTTTGGAGAAGACAGTGAGCAGTGTGCAGAGCTGTTTGGCTTACACACCCTGAGCTACGTGCGCTCTTTAGCGCTGCATACGCAGACTTAGGTACGCTTCCTGTTGGAAGCGTGTCCCTTGAGCGTGCGTGACTTTTCACGAACGCTGCTCCCCTTGAGCGTGCGTGACTTTTCACGTACACTGCTCCCTTGAGCGTGCGTGACTTTTTCACGTACACTGCTCCCTTGAGTGTGTGTGACTTTTTACGTACATTGCTCCCTGTAGCGTGCGTGACTTTTCACCTACGCTGTTCTCTCAGCGTGCGTGACTTTTCATGTATACTGCTCCCTTGAGCGTGCGTAACTTTTCACGTACACTGCTCCCTTGAGTGTGCGTGACTTTTCACGTACATTGCTCCCTGTAGCGTGCGTGACTTTTCACCTACGCTGTTCTCTCAGCGTGCGTGACTTTTCACCTACGCTGCTCCATGTAGCGTTTGTGACTTTTTACCTATGCTGCTCTCTGTAGCGTGCATGACTTTTCACCTACGCTGCTCTCTGTAGCATGCGTGACTTTTGTTCGTACGCAGCTCATGCGTGCGTGACTTTTGAACGTACGCAGCCCTCATGCGTGCGTGACTTTTGAGCGTACGCAGCTCTCTTGACCCTTTGCTTAAACCCTTATCATGAACTTGATTTTACTTAATATGTTTGGAAAGACTATTGTACATGGCATGGTATGACAAGGAACTAGCATAACACGACAGTGACCCGTAGTGGTGCACTCCTGACATGACCAACCTGACATGATAGTGGCCCGTCGTGGCGCACTCCTGACAAGTACCCTGATATGATTTATCTTGATAACTTAACTTGACTTGCCTTGACACCGTAGGTAGTTCTTTCCTGCTTGCTTGTTAAATCTACTTGTCCTGTCTTACATCATGTCTAGGATGGGACTCCTGAGTACCACGGTCAGGAGTACCTACTAAAACGGATTAAGATTAATAGCTAGAATAACACAGTAGTCATGAAGAGATGACACAGCTACAGGCAATCCCGTTACCTGGGCGCTCTTGGGATCTGTAGCCTGCCGTCGAGTAGGGCACATTTCCAGCACACCGTCGCATGTTGCACCCTCTAAGTCACCTAAGGGTACATTTGTCTTCTGGACGATGTACCCACCTGAATTCAACCCCTAATTTTTGACCTGGGTAACCTGGATGGTCTGCAGGGCTTGTGGCTGTGGAACAATCTCACTGCATCTTGTTAGTAATTAGGCCTGTGATAACCCTAGTTAGTTAAAGTAGTAAGCCGTAGTATCTGCTTAGCCGTGATTGATTGAATGAGGTATAACCAGTTTAGCCATGTCTTGATCCAGTACAAGATTGCTCCCTGTCTTGATTTCTTGCATTATTATCTTGCCGATAAATGGTAGGAAACCAAGTTCTGTTCAGATGAAGGGTTACAACCCCGGTCCTTGTTTGGTTTACGGGTTGTAACCTGGCTATCGGAATAGTCCCATGGTTATCTCGTCGTATATCACCCTGCCATGTTTTCATAAATTCTAGTTTTAAATATTATATCTTCTTGTGTTAATGCTGGCTTTTGTTCTTATTTCGTGGCCCCCTTGTGGCACTTGCTCTTTCTGGGGTTGACCCAGCTGGTTTTGTGTGGCCAAATTTCGGAGCAGCTCCCGAGGATCTACCAAGCTTCCAGCCCAATGGTGGCGACTAGAAGAAACCCGGGCTACGAGTGGGTTTTCTATTTTGTTTCGCTCACTCTATTGTAAAACTATTCTTTTGAGGCGTTTAGCCGACGAGCACCTGTTAGCTCGATGCACTTTACTTACTGTCTGCCTACGGGCTGTAAACATGATTAACAAATCCTAGGATTGATCATGTATGACTTAACTCTTGCTAGTCCTAGCATTTTGTACGACTAGCTTCATGATCAGCTGATATGTAATATTTGGGACGCCTTTTATTGTATATTTGGTGGTCAAACATCTTGTAATTATATTACTTGCTTAAGATTGAGACAATAGGCTTGACCATAAGAGACTGTTGGATTGTAGTAAACCCTCATATTTCTAGACAGCCGTGACCGTATATCGAGGTGGTTTTCATTTCAATATACGTAGCTGGCTATGTCTGCCCCCGCTCTCCAGTATTCTGATTCTGGGGCGTGACATGGTTTAAGTGGTAGCCCATGCAGGTCTTGTCAATCAAGAAATGTGAGGGTTTACCGAATAGATGTCTCAATCAGTATTCACCCTTGATCTCCGCCCGTATTTTCAAATCCCTGAAATTCTTGTCCTGATTACATGCTTGTATCGTTGATCTGTCCCGGTCCTTCCTTATTGTTTTTCTGTGTCGTTTTCCTCAGCGGCACTGTACCTGACCCTGCCGATCAGCAAAGAGGAGCACCTCCCGTGGACCAGCATCACCCTGGAGATCAAGCCCAGCATTCCGGAGTCGCCTCCAGAGTGATACCTACTGGAGGAGAGTCACCAGTTCGGCCCGTCCAGCCCGCTGAGCCAGATGATGGTACCTTAGTAGGCCTCATCAGAACCTTGATAGCTTCCCAGGATCGTCGAAGCGACGCCCTGCACCAGACAGTTCAAGATGCTTTGACCCGAGTCGGACATCCAGGGAACCAGGCGGCTAACAGCTTCAAACGTTTGAACCCTCCTTTCTTCGACGGCAGCGAGGATGCGATTGCCGCGGATGCATGGCTTCAGGATACCGAGGTGATTCTGGAAGCAGCTAGGACACCCGAGAATGAGAAGGTGGTGGTGGTACGCCTGCAGTTGTTGGCCTTGGCTCGCAGTTGGTGGGCGGCACAAGCCATGGGATTAGTGGCACCCATTGCTTGGGCAGTGTTTAGAGAGAGATTCCAGACGAAGTACTTTGATGCTGTGGCTCGGTACGACCTGCAGACCAGATTTACCAACTTGAAGCAAGGAGGCAGAACAGTCGACAGTTATGCATCGGAGTTTTCTAGACTCAGTAGGTTTACCCCCACCTTGGTGGCGACCGAGTTTGATAGGGCCCAGCGGTTCCAGCAAGGACTACATTTGGAGATCTTGTTGGCGGTTGAGCAGTTCGAGCACCAGACGTTCGATGCAGTCTTGAGAGCAGCTAGGAGGCATGAGTACACCTCCCAGAGGATCGTGGATAGGACCGGAAGTAGGAAGCGGTCCCACAGTCAAATGCACCAATCATCAGCTCCAGCCCCGGCAGCTAGGGGATTGACCATTGGAACTCCGAGGCGGGCGACCTCAGTAACGTCGATTCAGCATTCGACCCCGACGTACCCGCAGCAGCAGAAGCAGAAGCAGACTTCTGCGATGGGATATTCTCATTGCGGGAAGCCAGGGCTTGTGGTGGCAGACTGTCGCAGGGCGCAAGGATTGTACCTGGCTTATGGAGCAGCAGATCATAGGATAGGAGCTTGCCCAAATAGGGGTGGTTCATCAGCATCCAACCCTTCTAGCTCTTCGGTGAGAGGACCGGCCCCAGTACCAGTTCAGCAGCAGCAGTATCAGTCTTCGAGGCCCTTGCCGCCTCAGTCTCAGGCATTCCAGCAACAGTACCCCCAGCAGTATACGCAAGCCCAAGCTCAGACCCAGAATAGACAGAGAGGTTTTCAGCATAGGGGACCCGCAGCTAGAGGTCATGCCATGATGATGGCTATGGAAGAAGAAGTTGCACCAGGTGAGGTTGTGGCAGGTACTATTCTCGTCAACTCCTCTCCAGCGTCTGTATTATTTGATTCTGGTGCATCGCATTCATTTATGTCT
Organism: Iris pallida; assembly: GCA_029216955.1. Taxonomy (NCBI): domain Eukaryota; kingdom Viridiplantae; phylum Streptophyta; class Magnoliopsida; order Asparagales; family Iridaceae; genus Iris; species Iris pallida. The sequence continues at coordinate 12,920,683 of JANAVB010016600.1, read as the reverse complement.
GCACGATTCGCGACACGGATAGGATTGGAGCCCGAGTCATTATCAGTGAGGCTCAATATACTTACTGGTAATGGCCTTGTGGGGGTAGATCGAGTGTTTTCCTCGTGTCGGATCGTAATTAGCGGTAGAGAGTTTCCCGCTAGATTCATAGAGTTTCCTATGGCAGACTATGATGTAGTCCTAGGCATGGATTGGTTGAGGAACCAGTATACTAGGATAGACTGCCATATTGGCAGAGTTGTCTTTAGTATCCCCGGCGGCCAGAGTTTTCGTTCTCCAGAGGCGCAGTAGAGCCATCTTCCCCAGCATTGCGGATGGCAGTAGCAGCAGTGCAGTTACCCCGGATAGTTGAAGAGTTTCCAGATGTCTTTCCAGAGGAGCTTCCAGGGATGCCGCCAGAGCGGGAGATTGAGTTCACTATAGACTTGATTCCCGGGATAGCACCAGTATCAGAGCGAGTCTACAGGATGGCGCCTTCAGAGTTGGAGATTTTGTATAAGATGATTGAAGAACTGAGGACCAAGGGATTCATCCATGCAAGTGGATCGCCTTGGGGAGCCCCGATGCTTCTTATAAAAAAGAAGGATGGTACGTCCAGGCTATGTGTTGATTATCGTACCTTGAATTCGGTGACAATCAAGAACAGATACCCTCTTCCGAAGATAGATGACTTGTTTGATCAGCTCAGAGGGGCTTCAGTATTTTCGAAGATCGACTTGCGGTCATGATACCACCAGATCAGAGTCAGAGAACAGGACATCTTGAAGACAGCATTCAGATCGAGGTATGGACATTGGGAGTTCCTTGTTATATCCTTTGGAGCGACCAATGTGCCGGTCGTATTCATGGACCTCATGAATCGCATTTTCATGCCTTACTTGGACCAATTTGTGATCGTGTTCCTAGATGACATCCTGGTCTACAGCAAGAGTGAAGCAGAGCATGAGCAGCATCTCAGAGTCGTCCTACAGACGCTTCGGGAGCATCAGTTGTACGCCAAGTTCAGTAAATACGAGTTCTGGCTCGATCGCATTTCGTACTTGGGTCACATCATTACCCGAGGAGGAGTGGAAGTGGACCCCCAGAAGATTGTGGCTATCGAGTCGTGGCCGGTACCCAGCTCAGTGGCAGAGGTTCGCAGCTTCCTTGGATTGGCCGGCTACTACCGGCGGTTCGTTTCAGATTTCGCAAGGATTTCAGCGCCGATGACCCAGTTGACCCGCAGGGATGTGCCCTTTGTTTGGACAGCAGAGTGTCAGGAATCATTTGAGAAGTTGAAGCGAGGTTTGATAACGGCTCCCATTCTCACCCTTCCAGATGGGACCGGAGGATTCACAGTTTATTGTGACGCTTCAGGCAGAGGATTGGGATGTGTCTTGATGCAGCATGAGAAGGTAATATCTTATGCGTTACGTAAACTTCGTGATAATGAGAAGAATTACCTAATCCATGACTTGGAATTGGCGGCGGTAGTGTTTGCTTTGAAGTTGTGGAGACACTACTTGTACGGAGATAGAGTGGAGATCTTTACTGATCATAAGAGCCTGAAGTATGTCTTCACTCAGAAGGACCTTAATATGCGGCAGAGAAGATGGCTCGAGCTACTAGTGGACTATGATATGGATTTGCAGTATCATCCCGGGAAGGCCAACGTTGTAGCAGATGCATTGAGTAGGAGAGCCGGAGTTTATCTCCTGACGGCACAACTAAAATTATTGGCAGATCTTCAGAATATGAGAATTGAAGTGGTTCTTACAACCAGCGTGGCATTGATGGCCAGCCTACAGGTTCAGTCCAGCATAGTTGAGAGGATCCGGATGGCGCAGTCAGCAGATTCCAAGATCCAACGACTCAGAGCAGAGTGTGAAGCAGGAAGAAGGCCAGAGTTATGTATTCATGAAGACGGTACCCTTCGGCACGACACTCGTCTTTGTGTACCCAGTGGAGATATCAGACAGAAAGTCATGGCAGAAGCCCACAGTTCGCAATATTCAATTCATCCGGGTGGTACGAAGATGTACCGTGATATTCGTCAGCATTTCTGGTAGAATGGCATAAAGAGGGAGATAGCCCGGTTTGTCTCTCGGTGTTTGGTTTGCCAACAGGTTAAAGCTGAACATCAGAGGCCCGCTGGACTTCTTCAACCCTTACCGATCCCAGAATGGAAATGGGAGCATATAACCATGGATTTCGTGACCGGATTGCCCAGATCTTCGGCCGGCAGAGATGCTATTTGGGTAATTGTGGACAGGCTTACCAAGGTGGCACACTTTCTCCCATTCAAAGTTGGACAGTCGACGGCACAGCTAGCAGAGATGTATCTCAGACAGATCGTCAGGCTTCACGGTGTGCCAGTCAGCATCACCTCGGACAGGGATTCAAGATTCATCTCACACTTTTGGCGCAGCTTGCAGAAGAGTTTAGGGACTCGTCTTCAATTCAGCTCAGCTTATCACCCGCAGACGGATGGTCAATCAGAGCGCACAATCCAGACTCTTGAAGATATGTTGAGATCTTGCACTATTGACTTCGGTGGTTCATGGGAGAATCATCTGTACCTGGTGGAATTCTCGTACAACAACAGTTATCAGGCCAGTATCCAGATGGCACCCTTCGAGGCTCTCTATGGCAGGAAGTGCAGATCCCCGCTAGCATGGGACGATGTCGAAGAGAGGCAGATGCTCGGACCCGAATTGATTTTCCAGACGGTTGAAGTGGTCAGGAAGGTCAGAGATCACCTCCGAGTTACCCAGGACCGCCAGCGCCATTGGGCCGATGCTCATCGGCGTCCCTTAGAATTTGCTGTCGGCGACCATGTATTCCTTAGGATCTTGCCTAACCGCGGCGTCATTCGCTTCGGCGTGCGGGGAAAGCTTAGTCCTAGGTATATAGGGCCGTTCAATATTCTAGAGCGAGTAGGAGATGTATCATATCGTCTCGCTCTTCCGCCGTCGCTAAGTGAGGTGCATGATGTATTCCATGTGTCCCAATTACGACGGTATATTCCGGACCCGAGCCACATCCTAGACCATTCGAAATTGGTTGTTGGTACCAACCTTTCGTATGAGGAGAGGCCCGTGTCTATATTGGACCGGAGAGAGAAGATACTCAAGAACAAGACTATTAAATTAGTCCGTGTTGCTTGGGGTCATCACTCTCTAGGTGAGTCAACGTGGGAGCATGAGGACGACATTCGATCACGATATCCCTACATGTTTGACTCGTGAGGTATAATGTCTTTCTTATGCCTTATATTTTCCCTTCCTTGCTTGCATTATATGATTGTATGATTGAACTGCTTAGTATAACTTGCCTGTGCTTAATGTAGCTTGTCGTGACAATCTCTAGCTCCTTGATTAAATTCCGAGGACGGAATTCTTTTAAGGTGGGTAGAGTTGTCACCCTCATTTCCCGTATTTCCCGTATTTCGTATTTATACTCGTATCTGGATTTTTGGCATGTATTTTTATTTTTCTCAACTTGTGGAATTTCGATATTTCTCGTATTTTGGGTTTAGACATGGCTCGGTTTTATTTGGGTTAGTTTGGTTTATAGGTTTTGGATCACCTTAGCCTAAGCTCCACCCTAAACACACCACAACTCACCCTCTTTATAACCCCCACCTACCACTCTCTCTCCTCATAACCACCATTTATTTTCTTCTTCTTCTTCTTCTCCTTCCTCAACACAACTCTCCCAACCCTAGGCAAGTGCATCTTGCCACTACATGAGAACCCTCTTTTCTTTGTCCATTTGCTAGATTAGGACATGGTGATCAACATTAGAACTTGGGTTTTTGTGATTTGGAGCCTCCATTGTTATAGATCTAAGTTATTTCTATTTTTGGATTTTGCATGGTTTGAGCTACTTAAGTTGGATTTTATGGGTTTTTGATGTTTCCATGTGGTAGAGCATTCAATTTCACCCAAGTTGGAACTTTGGAAATCTGGATTTGGAGTTCGGATGGCCAAGTTATGATGCTTTGAAGCCTTGGGTTCATCCTTGGTGTTCTTGCTGTTTGGAGAAGACAGTGAGCAGTGTGCAGAGCTGTTTGGCTTACGCACCCTGAGCTACGCGCGCTCTTTAGCGCTGCGTACGCAGACTTAGGTACGCTTCCTGTTGGAAGCGTGTCCCTTGAGCGTGCGTGACTTTTCACGAACGCTGCTCCCCTTGAGCGTGCGTGACTTTTCACGTACACTGCTCCCTTGAGCGTGCGTGACTTTTTCACGTACACTGCTCCCTTGAGTGTGCGTAACTTTTCACGTACATTGCTTCCTGTAGCGTGCGTGACTTTTCACCTACGCTGTTCTCTCAGCGTACGTGACTTTTCACGTACACTGCTCCCTTGAGCGTGCGTGACTTTTTACGTATACTGGTCCCTTGAGCGTGCGTGACTTTTCACGTACACTGCTCCCTTGAGTGTGCGTGACTTTTCACGTACATTGCTCCCTGTAGCGTGCGTGACTTTTCACCTACGCTGTTCTCTCAGCGTACGTGACTTTTCACCTACGCTGCTCCCTGTAGCGTACGTGACTTTTCACCTACGCTGCTCTCTGTAGCGTGCGTGAATTTTCACCTACGCTGCTCTCTGTAGCGTGCGTGACTTTTGTTCGTACGCAGCTCATGCGTGCGTGACTTTTAAACGTACGCAGCCCTCATGCGTGCGTGACTTTTGAGCGTACGCAGCTCTCTTGACCCTTTGCTTAAACCCTTGGCTCTTGGAGTTTTGGTTTTATTTCTTTAAGCTTGGCTCTTCTATAGCCCTGTTTATTGATATTTTATTAGATATTTTATGCCCATTTTATATCCTTACGCCTTTTGTCATGAACTTGATTTTACTTAATATGTTTGGAAAGACTATTGTACATGGCATGGTATGACAAGGAACTAGCATAACACGACAGTGACCTGTAGTGGTGCACTCCTGACATGACCAACCTGACATGATAGTGGCCCGTCGTGACGCACTCCTGACAAGTACCCTGACATGATTTATCTTGATAACTTAACTTGACTTGCCTTGACACCGTGGGTAGTTCTTTCCTGCTTGCTTGTTAAATCCACTTGTCCTGTCTTACATCATGTCTAGGATGGGACTCCTGAGTACCACGGTCAGGAGTACCTACTAAAATGGATTAAGGTTAATAACTAGAATAACACAGTAGTCATGAAGAGATGACACAGCTACAGGCAATCCCGTTACCTGGGCGCTCTTGGGATCTGTAGCCTGCCGTCGAGTAGGGCACATTTCCAGCACACCGTCGCGTGTTGTACCCTCTAAGTCACCTAAGGGTATATTTGTCTTCTGGGCGATGTACCCACCTGAATTCAACCCCTAATTTTTGACCTGGGTAACCTGGATGGTCTGCAGGACTTGTGGCTGTGGAACAATCTCACTGCATCTTGTTAGTAATTAGGCCTGTGATAACCCTAGTTAGTTAAAGTAGTAAGCCGTCGTATCTGCTTGGCCGTGATTGATTGAATGAAGTATAACCAGTTTAGCCATGTCTTGATCCAGTACAAGATTGCTCCCTGTCTTGATTTCTTGTATTATTATCTTGCTGATAAATGGTGGGAAACCAAGTTCTGTTCAGATGAAGGGTTACAATCCCGGTCCTTGTTTGGTTTACGGGTTGTAACCTGGCTATCGGAATAGTCCCATGGTTATCTCGTCGTATATCACCCTGCCATGTTTTCATAAATTCTAGTTTTAAATATTATATCTTCTTGTGTTAATGCTGGCTTTTGTTCTTATTTCGTGGCCCCCTTGTGGCACTTGCTCTTTCTGGGGTTGACCCAGCTGGTTTTGTATGGCCAGATTTCGGAGCAGCTCCCGAGGATCTACCAAGCTTCCAGCCCAATGGTGGCGACTAGAAGAAACCCGGGCTACGAGTGGGTTTTCTATTTTGTTTCGCTCACTCTATTGTAAAACTATTCTTTTGAGGCGTTTAGCCGACGAGCACCTGTTAGCTCGATGCACTTTACTTACTGTCTGCCTACGGGCTGTAAACATGATTAACAAATCCTAGGGTTGATCATGTATGACTTAACTCTTGCTAGTCCTAACATTTTGTACGACTAGCTTCATGATCAGCTGATATGTAATATTTGGGACGCCTTTTATTGTATATTTGGTGGTCAAACATCTTGTAATTATATTACTTGCTTTAGATTGAGACAATAGGCTTGACCATAAGAGACTGTTGGATTGTAGTAAACCCTCATATTTTTAGACAGCCGTGACCGTATATCGAGGTCGTTTTTATTTCAATATACGTAGCTGGCTATGTCTGCCCCCGCTCTCCAGTATTCTGGTTCTGGGGCGTGACATGGTTTAAGTGGTGGTCCATGCAGGTCTTGTCAATCAAGAAATGTGAGGGTTTACCGAATAGATGTCTCAATCAGTATTCGCCCTTGATCTCCGCCCGTATTTTCAAATCCCTGAAATTCTTGTCCTGATTACATGCTTGTATCGTTGATCTGTCCCGGTCCTTCCTTATTGTTTTTCTGTGTCGTTTTCCTCAGCGGCACTGTACCTGACCCTGCCGATCAGCAAAGAGGAGCACCTCCCGTGGACCAGCATCACCCTGGAGATCAAGCCCAGCATTCCGGAGTCGCCTCCAGAGTGATACCTACTGGAGGAGAGTCACCAGTTCGGCCCGTCCAGCCCGCTGAGCCAGATGATGGTACCTTAGTAGGCCTCATCAGAATCTTGATAGCTTCCCAGGATCGTCGAAGCGACGCCCTGCACCAGACAGTTCAAGATGCTTTGACCCGAGTCGGACATCCAGGGAACCAGGCGGCTAACAGCTTCAAACGCTTGAACCTTCCTTTCTTCGACGGCAGCGAGGATGCGATTGCCGCGGATGCATAGCTTCAGGATACCGAGGTGATTCTGGAAGCAGCTAGGACACCCGAGAATGAGAAGGTGGCAGTGGTACGCCTGCAGTTGTTGGACTTGGCTCGCAGTTGGTGGGCGGCACAAGCCATGGGATTAGTGGCACCCATTGCTTGGGCGGTGTTTAGAGAGAGATTCCAGACGAAGTACTTTGATGCTGTGGCTCGGTACGACCTGCAGACCAGATTTACCAACTTGAAGCAAGGAGGCAGAACAGTCGACAGTTATGCATCGGAGTTTTCTAGACTCAGTAGGTTTGCCCCCACCTTGGTGGCGACCGAGTTTGATAGGACCCAGCGGTTCCAGCAAGGACTACATTTGGAGATCTTGTTGGCAGTTGAGCAGTTCGACCACCAGACGTTCGATGCAGTCTTGAGAGCAGCTAGGAGGCATGAGTACACCTCCCAGAGGATCGTGGATAGGACCGGAAGTAGGAAGCGGTCCCACAGTCAAATGCACCAATCATCAGCTCCAGTCCCGGCAGCTAGGGGATTGACCATTGGAACTCCGAGGCGGGCGGCCTCAGTAACGTCGGTTCAGCATTCGACCTCGACGTACCCGCAGCAGCAGAAGCAGAAGCAGAAGCAGACTTCCACGATGGGATGTTCTCATTGTGGGAAGCCAGGGCATGTGGTGGCAGACTGTCGCAGGGCACAAGGATTGTGCCTGGCTTGTGGAGCAGCAGATCATAGGATAGGGGCTTGCCCGAATAGGGGTGGTTCATTAGCATCCAACCCTTCTAGCTCTTCGGTGAGAGGACCGACCCCAGCACCAGTTCAGCAGCAGCAGTATCAGTCTTCGAGGCCCTTGCCGCCTCAGTCTCAGGCATTCCAGCAACAACACCCCCAGCAGTATGCGCAAGCCCAAGCTCAGACCCAGAATAGGCAGAGAGGTTTTCAGCAGAGGGGACCCGCAGCTAGAGGTCAGGCCATGATGATGGCTATGGAAGAAAAAGTTGCACCAGGTGAGGTTGTGGCAGGTACTATTCTCGTCAACTCCTCTCCAGCGTCTGTATTATTTGATTCTGGTGTATCGCATTCATTTATGTCTGTACGATTCGCGACACGGATAGGATTGGAGCCCGAGTCATTATCAGTGAGGCTCAATATACTTACTGGTAATGGCCTTGTGGGGGTAGATCGAGTGTTTTCCTCGTGTCGGATCGTAATTAGCGGTAGGGAGTTCCCCGCTAGATTCATAGAGTTTCCTATGGCAGACTATGATGTAGTCCTAGGCATGGATTGGTTGAGGAACCAGTATGCTAGGATAGACTGCCATATTGGCAGAGTTGTCTTTAGTATCCCCGGCGAGCTAGAGTTTTCGTTTTCCAGAGGCGCAGTAGAGCCATCTTCCCCAGCATTGCGGATGGCAGTAGCAGCAGTGCAGTTACCCCGGATAGTTGAAGAGTTTCCAGATGTCTTTCCAGAGGAGCTTCCAGGGATGTCGCCAGAACGGGAGATTGAGTTCACTATAGACTTGATTTCCGGGACAGCACCAGTATCAGAGCGAGTCTACATGATGGCGCCTTCAGAGTTGGAGATTTTGTATAAGATGATTGAAGAACTGAGGACCAAGGGATTCATCCGTGCAAGTGGATCGCCTTGGGGAGTCCCGATGCTTCTTGTAAAAAAGAAGGATGGTACGTCCAGGCTATGTGTTGATTATCGTACCTTGAATTCGGTGACAATCAAGAACAGATACCCTCTTCCGAGGATAGATGACTTGTTTGATCAGCTCAGAGGGGCTTCAGTATTTTCGAAGATCGACTTGCGGTCAGGATACCACCAGATCAGAGTCAGAGAACAGGATATCCCGAAGACATCATCAGATCGAGGTATGGACATTGAGAGTTCCTTGTTATGCCCTTTGGAGCGACCAATGCGCCGGCCGTATTCATGGACCTCATGAATCGCATTTTCATGCCTTACTTGGACCAATTTGTGATCGTGTTCCTAGATGACATCCTGGTCTACAGCAAGAGTGAAGCAGAGCATGAGCAGCATCTCAGAGTCGTCCTACAGACGCTTCGGGAGCATCAGTTGTACGCCAAGTTCAGTAAATGCGAGTTCTGGCTCGATCGCATTTCGTACTTGGGTCACATCATTACCCGAGGAGGAGTGAAAGTGGACCCCCAGAAGATTGTGGCTATCGAGTCATGGCCGGTACCCATCTCAGTGGCAGAGGTTCGCAGCTTCCTTGGATTGGCCGGCTACTACCGGCGATTCGTTTCAGATTTCGCAAGGATTTCAGCGCCGATGACCCAGTTGACCCGCAGGGATGTGCCGTTTGTTTGGACAGCAGAGTGTTAGGAATCATTTGAGAAGTTGAAGCGAGGTTTGATAATGGCTCCCATTCTCACCCTTCCAGATGGGACCGGAGGATTCACAGTTTATTACGACGCTTCAGGCAGAGGATTGGGATGTGTCTTGATGCAGCATGAGAAGGTAATATCTTATGCGTCACGCAAACTTCGTGATAATGAGAAGAATTACCTAATCCATGACTTGGAATTGGCGGCGGTAGTGTTTGCTTTGAAGTTGTGGAGACACTACTTGTACGGAGATAGAGTGGAGATCTTTACTGATCATAAGAGCCTGAAGTATGTCTTCACCCAGAAGGACCTTAATATGCGGCAGAGAAGATGGCTCGAGCTACTAGTGGACTATGATGTGGATTTGCAGTATCATCCCGGGAAGGCCAACGTTGTAGCAGATGCATTGAGTAGGAGAGCCGGAGTTTATCTCCTGACGGCACAACTAAAATTATTGGCAGATCTTCAGAAGATGGGAATTGAAGTGGTTCTTACAACCAGCGTGGCATTGATGGCCAGCCTACAGGTTCAGTCCAGCATAGTTGAGAGGATCCGGATGGCGCAGTCAGCAGATTCCAAGATCCAGCGACTCAGAGCAGAGTGTGAAGCAGGAAGAAGGCCAGAGTTATGTATCCATGAAGACGGTACCCTTCGGCACGGCACTCGTCTTTGTGTACCCAGTGGAGATATCAGACAGGAAGTCATGGCAGAAGCCCACAGTTCGCAATATTCTATTCATCCGGGTGGTACGAAGATGTACCGTGATATTCGTCAGCATTTCTGGTAGAATGGCATGAAGAGGGAGATAGCCCGGTTTGTCTCTCGGTGTTTGGTTTGCCAACAGGTTAAAGCTGAACATCAGAGGCCCGCTGGACTTCTTCAACCCTTATCGATCCCAGAATGGAAATGGGAGCATATAACCATGGATTTCGTGACCGGATTGCCCAGATCTTCGGCCGGCAGAGATGCTATTTTGGTAATTGTGGACAGGCTTACCAAGGTGGCACACTTTCTCCCATTCAAAGTTGGACAGTCGACGGCACAGCTAGCAGAGATGTATCTCAGACAGATCGTCAGGCTTCACGGTGTGCCAGTCAGCATCACCTCGGACAGGGATTCAAGATTCATCTCACACTTTTGGCGCAGCTTGCAGAAGAGTTTGGGGACTCGTCTTCAATTCAGCTCAGCTTATCACCCGCAGACGGATGGTCAATCAGAGCGCACAATCCAGACTCTTGAAGATATGTTGAGATCTTGCACCCTTGACTTTGGTGGTTCATGGGAGAATCATCTGTACCTGGTGGAATTCTCGTACAACAACAGTTATCAGGCCAGTATCCAGATGGCACCCTTCGAGGCTCTCTATGGCAGGAAGTGCAGATCCCCGCTAGCATGGGACGATGTCGAAGAGAGGCAGATGCTCGGACCCGAATTGATTTCCCAGACGGTTGAAGTGGTCAGGAAGGTCAGAGATCACCTCCGAGTTGCCCAGGACCGCCAGCGCCATTGGGCCGATGCTCATCGACGTCCCTTAGAATTTGCTGTCGGCGACCATGTATTCCTTAGGATCTCGCCTAACCGCGGCGTCATTCGCTTCGGCGTGCGGGGAAAGCTTAGTCCTAGGTATATAGGGCCGTTCGATATTCTAGAGCGAGTAGGAGATGTATCCTATCGTCTCGCTCTTCCGCCGTCGCTAAGTGAGGTGCATGATGTATTCCATGTGTCCCAATTACGACGGTATATTCCGGACCCGAGCCACATCCTAGACCATTCGAAATTGGTTGTTGGTACCAACCTTTCGTATGAGGAGAGGCCCGTGTCTATATTGGACCGGAGAGAGAAGATACTCAAGAACAAGACTATTAAATTAGTCCGTGTTGCTTGGGGTCATCACTCTCTAGGTGAGTCAACGTGGGAGCGTGAGGACGATATTCGATCACGATATCCCTACATGTTTGACTCGTGAGGTATAATGTCTTTCTTATGCCTTACATTTTCCCTTCCTTGCTTGCATTGTATGATTGAACTGCTTAGTATAACTTGCCTGTGCTTAATGTAGCTTGTCGTGACAATCTCTAGCTCCTTGATTAAATTCCGAGGACGAAATTCTTTTAAGGTGGGTAGAGTTGTCACCCTCATTTTCCGTATTTCTCGTATTTCGTATTTATACTCGTATCTGGATTTTTGGCATGTATTTTTATTTTTCTCAACTTGTGGAATTTCGGTATTTCTCGTATTTTAGGTTTAGGCATGGCTCGGTTTTATTTGGGTTGGTTTGGTTTATAGGTTTTGGATCACCTTAGCCTAAGCTCCACCCTCAACACACCACAACTCACCCTCTTTATAACCCCCACCTACCACTCTCTCTCCTCATAACCACCATTTATTTCCTTCTTCTTCTTCTTCTCCTTCCTCTACACAACTCTCCCAACCCTAGGCAAGTGCATCTTGCCACCACATGAGAACCCTCTTTTCCTTGTCCATTTGCTAGATTAGGATATGGTGATCAACATTAGAACTTGGGTTTTTGTGATTTGGAGCCTCCATTGTTATAGATCTAAGTTATTTCTATTTTTGGATTTTGCATGGTTTGAGCTACTTAAGTTGGATTTTATGGATTTTTGATGTTTCCATGTGGTAGAGCATTCAATTTCACCCAAGTTGGAACTTTGAAAATCTGGATTTGGAGTTCGGATGGCCAAGTTATGATGCTTTGAAGCCTTGGGTTCATCCTTGGTGTTCTTGCTGTTTGGAGAAGACAGTGAGCAGTGTGCAGAGCTGTTTGGCTTACGCACCCTGAGCTACGCGCGCTCTTTAGCGCTGCGTACGCAGACTTAGGTACGCTTCCTGTTGGAAGCGTGTCCCTTGAGCGTGCGTGACTTTTCACGAACGCTGCTCCCCTTGAGCGTACGTGACTTTTCACGTACACTGCTCCCTTGAGCGTGCGTGACTTTTTCACGTACACTGCTCCCTTGAGTGTGCGTGACTTTTCACGTACATTGCTCCCTGTAGCGTGCGTGACTTTTCACCTACGCTGTTCTCTCAGCGTGCGTGACTTTTCACGTACACTGCTCCCTTGAGCGTGCGTGACTTTTCACATACACTGCTCCCTTGAGCGTGCGTGACTTTTTACGTACACTGCTCCCTAGAGTGTGCGTGACTTTTCACGTACATTGCTCCCTGTAGCGTGCGTGACTTTTCACCTACGCTGTTCTCTCAGCGTGCGTGACTTTTCACCTACGCTGCTCCCTGTAGCGTGCGTGACTTTTCACCTACGCTGCTCTCTGTAGCGTGCGTGACTTTTCACCTACGCTGCTCTCTGTAGCGTGCGCGACTTTTGTTCGTACGCAGCTCAGCGTGACTTTTCACCTACGCTGCTCTCTGTAGCGTGCGTGACTTTTCACCTACGCTGCTCTCTGTAGCGTGCGTGACTTTTGTTCGTACGCAGCTCATGTGTGCGTGACTTTTGAACGTACGCAGCCCTCATGCGTGCGTGACTTTTGAGCGTACGCAGCTCTCTTGACCCTTTGCTTAAACCCTTTGCTCTTGGAGTTTTGGTTTTATTTCTTTAAGCTTGGCTCTTCTATAGCCCTTTTTATTGATATTTTATTAGATATTTTATGCCTATTTTATATCCTTACGCCTTTTGTCATGAACTTGATTTTACTTAATATGTTTGGAAAGACTATTGTACATGGCATGGCATGACAAGGAACTAGCATAACACGACAATGACCCGTAGTGGTGCACTCCTGACATGACCAACCTGACATGATAGTGGCCCGTCGTGGCGTACTCCTGACAAGTACCCTGACATGATTTATCTTGATAACTTAACTTGACTTGTCTTGACACCGTGGGTAGTTCTTTCCTGCTTGCTTGTTAAATCCACTTGTCCTGTCTTGCATCATGTCTAGGATGGGACTCCTGAGTACCACGGTCAGGAGTACCTACTAAAATGGATTAAGGTTAATAACTAGAATAACACAGTAGTCATGAAGAGATGACACAGCTACAGGCAATCCCGTTACCTGGGCGCTCTTGGAATCTGTAGCCTGCCGTCGAGTAGGGCACATTTCCAGCACACCGTCGCGTGTTGCACCCTCTAAGTCACCTAAGGGTACATTTGTCTTCTGGGCGATGTACCCACCTGAATTCAACCCCTAATTTTCGACCTGGGTAACCTGGATGGTCTGCAGGACTTGTGGCTGTGGAACAATCTCACTGCATCTTGTTAGTAATTAGGCCTGTGATAACCCTAGTTAGTTAAAGTAGTAAGCTGTAGTATCTGCTTGGCCGTGATTGATTGAATGAGGTATAACCAGTTTAGCCATGTCTTGAACCAGTACAAGATTGCTCCTTGTCTTGATTTCTTGCATTATTATCTTGCCGATAAATGGTGGGAAACCAAGTTCTGTTCAGATGAAGGGTTACAACCCCGGTCCTTGTTTGGTTTACGGGTTGTAACCTGGCTATCGGAATAGTCCCATGGTTATCTCGTCGTATATCACCCTGCCATGTTTTCATAAATTCTAGTTTTAAATATTATATCTTCTTGTGTTAATGCTGGCTTTTGTTCTTATTTCGTGGCCCCCTTGTGGCACTTGCTCTTTCTGGGGTTGACCCAGCTGATTTTGTGTGGCCAGATTTCGGAGCAGCTCCCGAGGATCTACCAAGCTTCCAGCCCAATGGTGGCGACTAGAAGAAACCCGGGCTACGAGTGGGTTTTCTATTTTGTTTCGCTCACTCTATTGTAAAACTATTCTTTTGAGGCGTTTAGCCGACGAGCACCTGTTAGCTCGATGCACTTTACTTACTGTCTGCCTACGGGCTGTAAACATGATTAACAAATCCTAGGGTTGATCATGTATGACTTAACTCTTGCTAGTCCTAACATTTTGTACGACTAGCTTCATGATCCGCTGATATGTAATATTTGGGACGCCTTTTATTGTATATTTGGTGGTTAAACATCTTGTAATTATATTACTTGCTTAAGATTGAGACAATAGGCTTGACCATAAGAGACTGTTGGATTGTAGTAAACCCTCATATTTCTAGACAGCCGTGACCGTATATCGAGGTGGTTTTCATTTCAATATACATAGCTGGCTATGTCTGCCCCCGCTCTCCAGTATTCTGGTTCTGGGGCGTGACATCACCCTACGCTAGTTAAGAAATACCACGTTGGGATGTGTCCAAAATGGCTTGTGATGCCAGCGACCGGTGCATATAGATTTAAGAGGGCTTTGCTGGTGGCAATCCACGTGCAAGTCCTTGCATTGAAATCAAAGTAGTCTAAGTTAACTGTACAAAGCACCTTCTGAATAGGCTTGAATATCACACGCAAAATGATTAAGAGTACTTCGAGCAAACGAGTTAGAAAACGTGCCTACGACGTGCTAGAACCCGAGGCAAGGACACGCACTTGACATTGAATGCTTACATGAACTACGTTGAGTTATTTCATATGAATTGTTGACTAACTTGGTTTACGTTGAACAGGAAAGGCCGGACGGTAAGTATGGATAAGTCGTGCATGTATTTCCATGCGACACTTGTATTCGACAACCCGAGATAGGCTATGAAATATGTCATGTAAATAATCTTAAGGCAAGATTAGAAAGACAATGAATGATAGACGGTGCACAAAAGTAAATAGAACGTGTTTGGTAATGATAGCATTGTGGGCGAGCTAGCCTCCCCACCAGTGCATAACAATGTACTGATAACCCCACAGTCTGCTTGCAGGATGCAGGTAACATCGGCGGGTGCGGAGCTTCCATCGAACGTGTTAAGGTACGGAGCCAACTCCGTGGCCTTGGGAAGTTACAAGAAGCTGAAGCACCCTATACAGGACATAATGTATCGGAACATCGCCATGAATCATTCCATGTTGTAAGCCACTTGGCACGCCTTTTATGTTTCAGAGAGAGAGCTTGAGCGATTTGTAATATCGGTCTAGCGCCGCTTGTAAACTTCTTGAAAATCAATAAAGAGTTTGAATTCACTTCAATTTTGTGTTCGTTTACTTTCCGCTGCAAATGGGGACACTCTGTGCGACTCTGTGGCCTAGCTCAAATCGGCCGTTTCTGGACTTGGCCTTGCACGGGCGCAACCTAGGCCCGTAAGGCATCACGCCTTAGCGAGAACGATCGCTCCTGTGGGAGCGGGGCGTGAAAAATGCAATCAAGATTAATGGCCCAGATGATTGGCCGTCGACTTTTTAAGGAGGGAATCATTGCAAACCCTAATGATCACACCCCACTTCTATAAATAGCAAGGTGCCATTCCCTTGCAAAAGGATCGGATCCGGAGAAACAAAAAAAATATAGCAAGGTGCCATTCCCTTGCAAAAGAGATCCTCTCCACCCGGCTGGACACACAAAGAGACAAAAGGCGCGCACAGAAGAGTCTTCCCATCCTGAGAGCATTTCTTTATCAGAGCCAAGGCTACGTCTGATCGTCCAAGAAGTAAGGCAGAGCGGTCGTCGCTTTCCCGAGCCTCTACCGTCACCCCCAGAATCAAAAATAAACAATCGTACTTAGATTGATGTACCTAGGTTTTCGTCCCTAGGCTTTCTTTGTATGAGCGAGTTTGTGTTGTGAAGTAAAAGTCCAGTCCTCCCATATAATTGTTCTATTCTTTTATAATCAATGGCAAACACATATATTCTTTTGAATATTAAATTTTGTTTACTATTTTATTTCTTGAATTTTTGGTTGAAAATACTATTACATTGTCGACAAAAAATATAATATAATATAATATAATATAATATAGACGTTAAGTTCTAAGGGCATCATTTTTAAAGTTCGTCTCAGGTCTCAAAATCTAAAGTCCGGCACTGAGTAGCATGAACCTTTCGACTTCCATAATACATTAATTCCTCCAAATGCATCTTTTTAAATGGTTGTCGGTGGAATTTATTGTACCATTTCTTTTTAATTAGTATATATATTGAAGGATTTTTTTTGAAAGAAATTTTTTACGATGAAGCCTGCTTTTCATATTATATAGTTGAATATATATATCGAAGGGTAGTTTTTGAAAAAAAAATTCATGGTGAAGCCTACTTTTAGATATATAGTGAAGGGTATTTTTGGAAAGAAAATATTTACGGTGAAGTTTACTTTTCATATATATATATATATATATATATATAGTCCAGCCAATCAAGGACAAAACTAGAAAATTAAGCTAGGTGGGCTAGAATATACTAGAATGGGCTAGATGTGTACTAATCCATATGATTTTTTTTACAAAAAATTATAAGAAAAAAAAAGATAATTTTTTTTTTGGGTGGGCTTCATCCCACCCCAGCCCCTTGCTTGGTTCCGCCCATGCAGCCAATAGTAACGATATAGACGGAAAGATGTTTTGGAGTTACAAATCAAATTGAAATATGGTTATGTTCCTTGTTAGCAATCACCCGAATAAAACTCATATTATACGCAAATTTTTCCGTATCTTTCATAAACGTATAATACTTGCGTATTTTTGACATATCCAAATCAGTACATAAATTTTAACCATGCAAAGTTTTAAACATGTTCTGTATAAATTATTGACAAATTTGGTACAATAAACATGCTAGGAACCTGTTTAATTAACCAAATTTAACAACACATTTAAGAATGTAAAGTTTCTAACCTCAATATTTTTATTTTTTGAACATTTGACCAAATTTTTGAACGTATTTTATTTGCACTGAGCCGATTTATACTCGTACTTTTGTCGTCCCGAATTTTTTCCGTTTGCCGAATTGCTAACAAGGGTTATGTTAACAGTTAACTTGGTGTTGTATTCTAATGACGCATGATAACACATTTGTATATGAGTACTCTGATCGTCACAATAAATAAAATAATTTTCTACTTAAAATATATGTTTATCAATGTAAAATATATCTATTCTACTATATAATAGGAAAACTTAGATGGTAAAACTTTTGAATTCCGAAAATACTCTTACATACTTATATTAATTAAAAATAGTTCATTAATCTATTCTACTATATAATAGGAAAATTTAGATGGTAAAACTTTTGAATTCCGAAAATACCCTTACATACTTATAATAATTAAAAATAGTTCATTAATTTTAATAAGGACAACATAGTAATTAGGAAGACTACTCTTTGGTCTTCCTAAAAAGTTTTCCTAAACTAATTAAAAAATATTAAAATACGTGTAAGGTATGTGCACATATGCTAATTTTATTTAATGTGCATATTTATTGATGTATTATCTGGACACATGTCATAACACTTGAAATATTGAAGGGAGATGCATGCATGCATGCACATATGAGTATTTTGGTGGCCAATGTTCATGAGAACATTTGTAAGAGTAAGCTTGGTCATTCACATCTCAAGGTTCAATATACAAACACTGCAGTAACTTGGCTAACCAGCAGGATTAATTAATTTACTTGACAAAGTAAGGAAGGTTAATGACATAGAGGAGGAAATAAGCCCAGGTGACGCCGGATATCCCTCCGAAGAAGAACCCGCCGGAGAACTGGGCCCACCCGTCAGCCGTCTGCAGCTTGTCGGCCTCCTTCTTCCGTCCTGTCAGCGTCAGCGAGGGCGCCGTGGACGGCTCGCCTTCCTTGAACGACGCGATGCCGTACATCGTCAAGCAGATGCTGAGGATGACCACGAGGCCGCCCGCCGCGAGCGAGCCGGCGGCGCCGGCGATGGGGGTGTTGCGGAGGGGTCCGGCCTTGACGAAGGGGCCGACGAGGAGGAAGCCGTGGGCAAGGCCGACCTCGATGCCACGGAGGAGGGGGCTGACGGCGGTGCGGTAGGCGGGGAGGTTGGAGAGGTACCAGGCGATGAGGGGCGAGGAGGTGACGGGAGTCTCGAGGGAGCCGATGAAGGGGTCCCCGTTGATGGGCTGCACCACTTGGAATGTTGGCTGTTGCAAATGCCCATGGTGGCTCGCAAAGTTAGTGAGTTGCTTGCATTGTTGTTTCGGAACAATCTTGGAAACTTGCAAGTAGCCTACGTTATAATTTTTCTTTTGAAACTTAATTCAGACAGTTTAGTTGACTAACACAGTGTTGCCTCTCTTAGGTGTTGCCGGTACTTGAAAATCAAGCAAACAAATAGTGTTATAATTTTGTAGCTATTTTAGCTACTTCATATTAAGGCTCAATAATTCAATTATATTATTTCTCTCAAAAAAAATTGTATTATACCATCTCCCATTATGTAATATGTACATGACAGCTGACATAGGAGCTAACATGACAAATTTTAGCCAAAAAAAATTAATTATTCAATTTTTTTAATATTAATATTAAGAGCTAACTAGCAATTAGTGTTTAGAGTCTGAATTTTATACCAGTTTAGAATTTAAGTCCTGATATGTCTAATTGAAAAGTTTAGATCATCAAATTTTTTTTTCTAAGAAATAATATTTTTGTCAAGAATTGAATATCTAGTGCAACTTTTGGTGCAGAAAGTGGATTATTTACAGTAAAATAATTAGTATAATTGATGTATATGTTGCAATATATTCGGCTCAATAAATATGGTTAACAACTTGATTAACTTGGCTAACAACTATAATAACTTGCCTTCTCTGCCTGGATTGCTCTGACAGTGAGGTTAGTCCTCCTCCTGGAGTTGAGGTCCTTCAACGCAGCTCCCCCTGAAATGCCCCTTGGGACTGCCAGTCCCCTTGTCAGAGAAGAGAAGAGGCTACTCTTCAGGCTGGCCATTGGAGAGACTGTTGCTGCTGCCTGCTGCCATTGTTTGCTTCCTCTTCTCTCTCTTCC
This sequence comes from Iris pallida, assembly GCA_029216955.1. Lineage (NCBI taxonomy): Eukaryota > Viridiplantae > Streptophyta > Magnoliopsida > Asparagales > Iridaceae > Iris > Iris pallida. The sequence goes on along the minus strand of JANAVB010016600.1, from coordinate 12,901,687 downwards.
TATGCAGAAGATTTTTTAAGAAAGTCAGCAGTCCTACAGAAGGATCGTACAGATTGTGGCTTCGAGATGAGGTGTTTGAAATGAATGGTTCCCATTGGATGGGAACTGGGTGCCACCCTATCCTTATCCAGAGTACGCTCTCTCCATCCTCTCAATACACGGTGCTTGAGCCACTCTGGCAGTTCATATATATATATATATATATATATATATATATATATATATATATATATATATATATATCAGAAATTTTCATATAGAGTAAAAAAATTTAACAAAATTGTAAAAAAAGTAACAAGTTTGAGAAATTTTCAATTTGGGTAACGAAACTATATTTTTCATAGCGTGCTGGGAGGTTTAGGTACTGTGGAGGAGTATGGTGGGCCGGACACGCCATGAGGAATGGAGTGTCATGTGAGTGATGGAGTGGTGCTCCATGAGTAATGGAGTGTCATGATGAGTAATGGGTGGCACGCCATGAGTGATGGAGTGTCATGAGTGGGTGCTCCATGAATAATGGAGTGTGGAGTGTGGTTGGCTGAGAGTGTGATGGAGGGCTAGGTGACACGCCATGAGTGATGGAGTGTCATGAGTGGTACTCCATGACTAATGGAGTGTGGAGACTCGTGCACTAGTGGAGTGTCGTGTAGCCAACGGCTACAAACGGCTACATTGCGGAGTGTCAGGATGTGCGCGCCACCATTGGTGGCGTGCTGACACACCAACGGCTACCTGCAAACGGCTACATTTCAAATTCTCTTTCCTCCTCCTATTTATTGCAATGCTTAACTCTCTCTCTCTCTCTCTCTCTCTCTCTCTCTCTCTCTACACAAACACATTACTCTTTCTCCTATCTCTCTCTACACAAACACATTACTCTTTCTCCTATCTCTCTCTCACAGAAGCACTTCTCTGAAGCTTGGAAGCTCCAACTACGTTCCTCACAGAAGCTAGTATCTCCCTCATACAAGCTTCCAACTACTCACGGAAGCTAGCATCTCCCTCTTACAAACTTCCAACTCCTCACGGAAGCTAGTCTCTCCCTCTTACAAGTTCTCGCTCTCTATTAGATAAAAATTATCAAAGTACTTTTTTTCTCATGGATCATAATATTAAAATAGTATGCTCACATGGTGGTAGGGTAAATGGGTTAACTTACGAAGGAGGTGACACCCAATTTTTTACAACTTATCGTCATATTACTTTAGAAAATTTACGCAATTTAATTTCAGCGCATTTTTCTATTAATTATGAATTTATTTTAAAGTCTGTTTTTGGTTCCACATGTTTATTAATATATGGTGAAGAAGCATGAAATTTTATTCTTGAGATTATTTCGCAATCACCTTATATTAGTTTATATGTTACTCAAGGTTCATCATTTGTTAATAAAACTAATGATGAATTTGTTTCTAATTACCCACATGTTAACACAGGTGCTAGTTCTTCTTCTCAAACAATTCCTCCCTTACTAGATGAACATGATGATGATGATGATGATGATGATGATGATGATGATGACAATGAAAATAGTGACAATTTAATTGAAAATACTGGTTATGAGATAGATGATGATAATATTGATAATTCTAGCACTCCTGAATTATTTGTAGGACAAACATTCGACAGTCGTTCAAAATTTAGAAGTTTTATAAGTAGTTTAGCAATTCAGCATAATTTTAGTTGTTCAGCCAGTGCTATGAATAATTTCCATAGAATTATATATAATTATGATAAACAAAATTGTCATTGGAGAGTATATGCCAAATCCATAGGAAAAGGACAAATAGTTAAAGTTAGTACACTAAAAAGTCGTCATTCTTGTTTAAGTGGACTTACGACAGGATGTCATCGACTAGCTACCGCTGCATGGGTTAAGACAAAAATAGTTGATTTAATCAGAGATAATCCGTCATATAGTGCATCACAAATTGTGAAGGATATATTTAGGGAATATCGTATACATATTACATACTCTAAAGCATGGAGAGCCCGGGAAATGGCATTATGTGAAATAAATGGTAGTTATGTTGAGGCATATGCCGGCCTTGAGGAGTATGGTTTTAAAATTATGGAGTCGAATCCAGGTAGTAGATATTTTCTTAAGACTTTCGAAAGCAACAAATTTGAGAGAATGTTTATTTGCTTCAAGGCGTGCATTGATGGACTTTTAAGGGGTTGTTTACCTTTTATTAGCACTTGTAACGCCCCAGTCCCAAAATACATAGGACTAGGAACATTGACATGCCAGCTGTATTCATACGAAGTATACTCCAATATATGGAAGCCTCGTATAAATACATAAGCTGTAAAATGCAGTAGAACCATAACTAATCTCATCCACGCAAAATAAATGAATAAAAGACATCATATAAAGTTAATGAATTGTCTTGATACAATATGTTGGGCGGAGACAAATCCACTACCAACAAGATAAGAAAAAATACATGAGAAAGAAATAACTTTGGCGAGCGAAGCGAAGACGATCCAAATGTAATCATCCTCGAAGAAGTATCAATCACGGCTAGAGCTAAAGCACCTGCGAAAGACAAGAGCACACACCTGGAGAGATAACCAGGTCCTCAGAGGGACGTAACAAGACACATAATATCATGCCATATAAACTGAATAAATATTGCTCAAATAAATAAGTAAATCGAATTATAACATGTTCCAATACGCACCTACTGAACGAGCGTACCATCCCCCCAACCAAACAAGGACATGAGATGGTAAACTAATTCACGGTAACGTATCTTCCCATGCTATGAATCCAATATGGTATCCGGATCCCAACAAGGTTCAATACCTTCTCATCGAAGTAGTAAGTCACACCTGCAACCAAACAAGGACAAGATGTGATAAACTAATCCACGACAAGTTATTGTTCCAAGCCACGGTCAGATACAAGTACCCAAACCAAAGGTACTCGTACCTAACGGATAAGGGCGCCTAACCAAATCTAGGTGAATGCATTTTAAGAACAGTTCATGGTCGCATGACTACCCAGTCAAGTCGAGAAAATACCAATGCAGTACCTCAGTAGCGAGTCACAACACCATATACTATTCCTCAGTATCGAGCGAGTCTATAGCATATAGTCTACCTATCGTTCCTCAGCAGCGAGCGAGTCTACGATAGATAGGGTGGTAGTCAACTTCCAATCATGTTCTTCCCGCCCAATGCTAACTCTAGAACCGCTAAGTCAAACTAGCATGCAACCTCTATTAGCGGTTATTTCTATCGCACGGCTTGTACGTACTGGTGGCCAGCCAATCACGCACTTCCGTGTTCTACATGCGACACACAACTTCGTGGTACAACGTGTCAAGGCCATGAATGCAACACACAAAGGTGGTCCCTTAAATCTAGGTTTAATGTGTAAGAAAATAATACATAGCAAGAAACTGAACAGTAAATTCTAACAGGTTATGCCATGTATCACAGTTTATTTTGCATAAAAAAAATAATGAACATACATGAAATATGAGCTAAAATAATTAAACAGCGAATGGTAAGGTGTCTTGCCTGGTAGGACGCCTGGTGTACTGCAATGCTCAAGGTGACACGAACTGCGACTTTGGTGCAACAACTACACAAGGTGACCTCGGGTGGTGGCACGGACGGTTTCATCAGGTCCGGGATAGTCGAATTAGATAGGGACGATATGAAGATGTCTATAATATGCAAGAAGATTGGAAATTTTGGACTGGTCCGGACCGAAAACGATATAATTGAAGAAGGAAAAAATGATTTTGGAAAAATATTTCTTATTTCAAAAATAAATATATAATACTTGGAAAACTTTAATTTACTAGTTAAAAATAATTTAGCTAAGTATTTAAAATATAGAAAAAATCATTTTATGGTTAATACTATAGTTTAGAAAATAAAAAAAATAATATTTGTATGTCAAGTGTCATATATTCAAAATACCATAAAAACAGTGTACCTATATTATTTTAGGGTTTTGAGACGTAATTTTGAAAATAAATATTGGCCAAGCCTAGTAGTACATATTTTATGACAATTAAAATTTTAGAAGAATAACTGAAAAGAAATAATAATAATAAAATCTGAATATTATTTGGCTATTTAATGCTATACTAATGAATGGTATATATATATTGTATATAGAAAAATCTAATGTAGTAATAATAAAAGAAAACTGCTAACTGTAATAATACTAATACTAACAGTAATATAATAATAATAATAACAATAACAATAGAAATAATAATAAGAATAACCATAATAATAATATTGTTAGTAAAATACAGATATTAAGAAAGAAAACAATGATAACAAAGCCCAAAACAATTAAAACCAACAAAACAAAAACAAAAACAAAAAAACAAAAAAAACACAAAAAAATTTAAAAGACTCATCAATACTACTGCTGCTTCTCGAAAGAGGAGAAAGGAAAGAAAAAAAGAAATTAGAATTTGAGAAGGGAGGAGAGAGAGAAACGAAGGAGAGGCGGTTGGGGCTCGGAGTGGGAGCGCACGCTCGGCGGATCTTGGCCGCTGGAGGCGAGAGAACGAGAAAGAAGGGCGGAGGCTAGGGATCGAGCTCTGGTCGGAGCTGCGCCGGAGGCGGCCGACTGGGAGAGTGCGGCTCGGCGGTGGCTCGATCGGCGTGGGCGACGCTTGGGCCGAGATGGTCGGCGCCGCGCGGTGGTGCCGAGGTGGGGAAGAGCGGGAGGCGGAGCGAGTGAGGAAGTTCGGGTCGGCGGAGTGAAAAGGGGAGGCGCTCAGGTGACGCGCGGTGGTGCGGCACCCGAAGGCGGCGGAGAGGGCAGGCTCGGGGGTTTGGCAAATCCGGCCAGCGGTGGTGGTCATCGCCGGAGGGGCGTTCCAGCGGCGGAGGGGAGTTGTTCGGCTGTGGCGGGGACGGGCGTGCACGGCGCTGCTAGGGCGGCGCCGGCGATTGGGAGGACGGCGGACACGATGGAGCGCGGCGCATACGCCGGCGGCGGAGGTCAGGTAACAATTTAGGTTTTGTTTGGTGTTTTCTTATTGGCGACTGTGGTGGTTACGGACGCGTAGCGGTGGTGTTTTGGTGGCTTGGTGGGTCTGTGCTGGTGGCGGCAGGTTGCCGGGGTTGGCCAGATTTGGCGGTGGTGGTTTTGTGATGGTGGCGATGGTGGCCGGAGTGCCCTGGTAGTGGTGGTGGTAGTTGTTTTGGGGTTTCGGCCGATGGCCGTGGTGATGGTGTCGGGAAGGGAAAGTGTGGGGAGTGGTTCTGGTGGCGTTGGGTTTCCGGGGTGGTGTCGGTGAGGCTGCGGGGAGATGGTGGAGGAGTGGGGTTCGTGATGATGGTCGGGAAGGCTGGGATGACGACGACGTGGTTGTTGGTGGTGGCTGGGAGTTGGCCAGGGTGTGGTGGTGATGGCAGCGGGTTGCCGAGGTGGAAGGTGAATAGTCGGCGACAAGATCGGGGCTAAGAGTAGAGTTAGGAATTTGATATATATTTTGTTGGGTTGTCGACACAAAAAAACTAAATGTATGTGTAAAAAGATGGAATAAGAAGGTCACCGGGGTCGGACCCGAGGCCGTCACGGCCGACACGGAAAATGTTGGACATGGACACGAGGCACGCACATTTTTGTGGAAATTTTGTGGAGGAATTTGCTTGTGGAAAAAAAATAATGGATGAGTACCTGCCTATTTATAGGATGTGGGAATTCCCACTTGGATAGGATTAGAAAAGATTTAAAACCCAATTTAGATAAATCAATCTATTAAATTAAATAAATGAAATCAAATCTAAATCCAAATCCAATCAATTCTAATTTAATTCCCTTAGTTTAAAAATTAAATCAATAAATCAAATTCCAATTATAGATATTAACTTAATCTATTTAAATGTATCTATGGAATCAAATCAAATTTAAATTGTCACAAATATTTCAAAAATATGTTTTCCAAAAATACTATAATAATTAATTTCAAAAATTACATTATTTAAAATAAACAAATAAATAATTACGAAAATATATGTATGCACAAATAATGTTTTCATATTTATGTTTTTCTAGTGTACAAAAAAATATTAATTAATCTTAATAATTGTATAAATGAAAGCTTTTAAAATAACAACTTGGTAATGACAATAAAATAGTTATTGCATAAATTATTTTGAAACTATAAAATAATAAATAAAATATTTTTCTAAAATATGTACGCTCGCACATATTCGCACTCGATGAGCACTTACGAAAAATATAATTTAGTGCGCGACGTCAATATGACTACGCGACGTACAATACAAAATTTTAAATCCGTACAAATATAAAAAAAATATAGTAGAAATTTAGGGGTTTTACATCCTACCCAACTTAAAAGAATTTCGTCCTCGAAATTAAGAATTAGTAGAGGGGTGTGAGGACACAAGGGGATATCAATGGGGAACAATCAATAACAAAAAATTTTGCCGTAAGAAATCACGATCTAGATCATAGAAAAAGAAAAAAAAAATAATAATACAGTATGGTCATGGGTAATGAATGAGGGTCACGATAAATAGAACGAAAAAGATTCACTTAAATTAAGCGGTTAGAGGGTCTTGATAGGGCCGAGTAGTTTGGGATGAAGATATAGCAACATCGAGTGAGAATGGTCATAGCCGATGGGAAGGTTAGAGGAAGTTCTAGTATGACGCTTTCGTCCTCCTAAAATACGTGAGGGCGAAGCAATATAGAGTTCGAAGGAGGCGTTATCGAATATGAATACGTGATTCAAGGATGACCGAATAATTTCAAAGGAATTGTCAAGGCAGTCGTGGATGGGATTCTAGTGGACAAGTTTAGCTATGTCCCCATCCACGTAGAATAATGGACAAAAGCGAACCAAATGCACTCGGTTGATCAGACCATCATGCACCGGTTCTGATTAGACAATATGTTAGTGAGCGCGCTCAATAGCATAAGTCATGATCAAACTCGATAAATGGATGAGTTTGCAACACTAGATTATAGTAGCAACTTTAGTCAAAGTGGTAAAAACATAGACACGAGAGATTTAGATTAAAAGAAGGTAGAATGATTCTAAGTCATACAGTTGTCCTATAGTCTTCTTGTCCAAGTCCTTGGTTGGCTAGAAGGGTTAGGTCCTCTAGATTCTAGGATCTAAATAAGCATGCTAATATAGGTCACTAGGTCAAAGGGGTTGCTAGGTCATAAGGTAGTCTACCCAACTTAAAGAATTAAACTAATGGTGTTTTGAGACAACCAACTAATAGGGTCAATCTCTAGCAAGTACGAAGGGAAGATAGGAATAGGAATGGAAGGAAGCAAGCAAGATGCAATTGATGAGTCAAACGGTAGATAAAATCAAGGAAAGTGGTCAAGTATGTAGATGAGATCCTAGACTTCTAATCCTATACGCAGGCTTGCTTGGTACGGTAAAGTAACCAAACAATTTATCATGACCTGCATGGGCCACCACAAAAACATGTAACGCCCCAGTCCCAAAATACATAGGACTAGGAACATTGACATGCCAGCTGTATTCATACGAAGTATACTCCAATATATGGAAGCCTCATATAAATACATAAGCTGTAAAATACAGTAGAACCATAACTAATCTCATCCACGCAAAATAAATGAATAAAAGACATCATATAAAGTTAATGAATTGTCTTGATACAATATGTTGGGCGGAGACAAATCCACTACCAACAAGATAAGGAAAAATACATGAGAAAGAAATAACTTTGGCGAGCGAAGCGAAGACGATCCAAATGCAATCATCCTCGAAGAAGTATCAATCACGACTAGAGCTAAAGCACCTGCGAAAGACAAGAGCACACACCTGGAGAGATAACCAGGTCCTCAGAGGGACGTAACAAGACACATAATATCATGCCATATAAACTGAATAAATATTGCTCAAATAAATAAGTAAATCGAATTATAACATGTTCCAATACGCACCTACTGAACGAGCGTACCATCCCCCCAACCAAACAAGGACAGGAGATGGTAAACTAATTCACGGTAACGTATCTTCCCATGCTATGAATCCAATATGGTATCCGGACCCCAACAAGGTTCAATACCTTCTCATCGAAGTAGTAAGTCACACCTATAACCAAACAAGGACAAGATGTGACAAACTAATCCACGACAAGTTATTGTTCCAAGCCACGGTCAGATACAAGTACCCAAACCAAAGGTACTCGTACCTAACGGATAAGGGCGCCTAACTAAATCTAGGTGAATGCATTTTAAGAACAGTTCATGGTCGCATGACTACCCAGTCAAGTCGAGAAAATACCAATGCAGTACCTCAGTAGCGAGTCACAACACCATATACTATTCCTCAGTATCGAGCGAGTCTATAGCATATAGTCTACCTATCGTTCCTCAGTAGCGAGCGAGTCTACGATAGATATGGTGGTAGTCAACTTCCAATCATGTTCTTCCCGCCCAATGCTAACTCTATAACCGCTAAGTCAAACTAGCATGCAACCTCTATTAGCGGTTATTTCTATCGCACGGCTTGTACGTACTGGTGGACAGCCAATCACGCACTTCCGTATTCTACATGCGACACACAACTTTGTGGTACAACGTGTCAAGGCCATGAATGCAACACACAAAGGTGGTCCCTTAAATCTAGGTTTAATGTGTAAGAAAATAATACATAGCAAGAAACTGAACAGTAAATTCTAACAGGTTATGCCATGTATCACAGTTTATTTTGCATAAAAAAAATAATGAACATGCATGAAATATGAGCTAAAATAATTAAACAGCGAATGGCAAGGTGTCTTGCCTGGTAGGACGTCTGGTGTACTGCAATGCTCAAGGTGACACGAACTGCGACTTTGGTGCAACAACTACACAAGGTGACCTCGGGTGGTGGCACGGACGGTTTCATCAGGTCCGGGATAGTCGAATTAGATAGGGACGATATGAAGATGTCTATAATATGCAAGAAGATTGGAAATTTTGGACTGGTCCGGACCGAAAACGATATAATTGAAGAAGGAAAAAATGATTTTGGAAAAGTATTTCTTATTTCAAAAATAAATATATAATACTTGGAAAACTTTAATTTACTAGTTAAAAATAATTTAGCTAAGTATTTAAAATATAGAAAAAATCATTTTATGGTTAATACTATAGTTTAGAAAATAAAAAAATAATATTTGTATGTCAAGTGTCATATATTCAAAATACCATAAAAACAGTGTACCTATATTATTTTAGGGTTTTGAGACGTAATTTTAAAAATAAATATTGGCCAAGCCTAGTAGTACATATTTTATGACAATTAAAATTTTAGAAGAATAACTGAAAAGAAATAATAATAATAAAATCTGAATATTATTTGGCTATTTAATGCTATACTAATGAATGGTATATATATATATTGTATATAGAAAATCTAATGTAGTAATAATAATAAGAAAACTGCTAACTGTAATAATACTAATACTAACAGTAATATAATAATAACAATAACAATAGAAATAATAATAAGAATAACCATAATAATAATAATATTGTTAGTAAAATACAGATACTAAGAAAGAAAACAATGATAACAAAGCCCAAAACAATTAAAACCAACAAAACAAAAACAAAAACAAAAACAAAAAAGAAACACAAAAAAAATTAAAAGACTCATCAATACTACTGCTGCTTCTCGAAAGAGGAGAAAGGAAAGAAAAAAAGAAATTAGAATTTGAGAAGGGAGGAGAGAGAGAAACGAAGGAGAGGCGGTTGGGGCTCGGAGTGGGAGCGCACGCTCGGCGGATCTCGACCGCTGGAGGCGAGAGAACGAGAAAGAAGGGCGGAGGCTAGGGATCGAGCTCTGGTCGGAGCTGCGCCGGAGGCGGCCGACTGGGAGAGTGCGGCTCGGCGGTGGCTTGATCGGCGTGGGCGACGCTTGGGCCGAGATGGTCGGCGCCGCGCGGTGGTGCCGAGGTGGGGAAGAGCGGGAGGCGGAGCGAGTGAGGAAGTTCGGGTCGGCGGAGTGAAAAGGGGAGGCGCTCAGGTGACGCGCGATGGTGCGGCACCCGAAGGCGGCGGAGTGGGCAGGCTCGGGGGTTTGGCGAATCCGGCCAGCGGTGGTGGTCATCGCCGGAGGGGAGTTGTTCGGCTGTGGCGGGGACGGACGTGCACGGCGCTGCTAGGGCGGCACCGGCGATTGGGAGGACGGCGGACACGATGGAGCACGGCGCATACGCCGACGGCGGAGGTCAGGTAACAATTTAGGTTTTGTTTGGTGTTTTCTTATTGGCGACTGTGGTGGTTACGGACGCGTAGCGGTGGTGTTTTGGTGGCTTGGTGGGTCTGTGCTTGTGGCGGCAGGTTGCCGGGGTTGGCCAGATTTGGCGGTGGTGGTTTTGTGATGGTGGCGATGGTGGTCGGAGTGCCCTGGTAGTGGTGGTGGTAGTTGTTTTGGGGTTTTGGCCGATGGCCGTGGTGATGGTGTCGGGAAGGGAAAGTGTGGGGAGTGGTTCTGGTGGCGTTGGGTTTCCGGGGTGGTGTCGGTGAGGCTGCGGGGAGATGGTGGAGGAGCGGGGTTCGTGATGATGGTCGGGAAGGCTGGGATGACGACGACGTGGTTGTTGGTGGTGGCTGGGAGTTGGCCAGGGTGTGGTGGTGATGGCAGCGGGTTGCCGAGGTGGAAGGTGAATAGTCGGCGACAAGATCGGGGCTAAGAGTAGAGTTAGGAATTTGATATATATTTTGTTGGGTTGTCGACACAAAAAAACTAAATGTATGTGTAAAAAGATGGAATAAGAAGGTCACCGGGGTCGGACCCGAGGCCGTCACGGCCGACACGGAAAGATGTTGGACATGGACACGAGGCACGCACATTTTTGTGGAAATTTTGTGGAGGAATTTGCTTGTGGAAAAAAAATAATGGATGAGTACCTGCCTATTTATAGGATGTGAGAATTCCCACTTAGATAGGATTAGAAAAGATTTAAAACCCAATTTAGATAAATCAATCTATTAAATTAAATAAATCAAATCAAATCTAAATCCAAATCCAATCAATTCTAATTTAATTCCCTTAGTTTAAAAATCAAATCAATAAATCAAATTCCAATTATAGATATTAACTTAATCTATTTAAATGTATCTATGGAATCAAATCAAATTTAAATTGTCACAAATATTTCAAAAATATGTTTTCCAAAAATACTATAATAATTAATTTCGAAAATTACATTATTTAAAATAAACAAATAAATAATTACGAAAATATATGTATGCACAAATAATGTTTTCATATTTATGTTTTTCTAGTGTACAAAAAAATATTAATTAATCTTAATAATTGTATTAATGAAAGCTTTTAAAATAACAACTTGGTAATGATAATAAAATAGTTATTGCATAAATTATTTTGAAACTATAAAATAATAAATAAAATATTTTTCTAAAATATGTACGCTCGCACATATTCGCACTCGACGAGCACTTACGAAAAATATAATTTCGTGCGCGACGTACAATATGACTACGCGACGTACAATACAAAATTTTAAATCCGTACAAATATAAAAAAAAATATAGTAAAAATTTAGGGGTTTTACAGCACTGATGCCACTTTTATTTCATCCAAATATCAAGGTATTTTATTTATTGCTTGTGCTCAAGATCCAAATTATCAATTGTATCATATTGCTTATGCTGTTGCCGAAGGTGAGAATACTGATTCTTGGTCTTGGTTTTTAAATGCTCTTAGACTATCATTTGAAAGTTATTTTAATGATTGGAGTAGAATATCATTCATATCTCACAAGCAAAAAGGATTAATACATGCTATGCGAGATATTTTTCCAGAATCACCTCTTTTTTTTGCATTCAACTTTTTAAGCAGAATATGAAGTCTATTGTGAGAGAAAAAAATTTCATCGATTGTTAGACTCGCTTGCTAGATCGAATAATGAAACAGATGCACAGTACTTGTTCGAAATAATTAAAGCAGAAAACATGACGATGTACAATTGGCTAATTGGTACAAATGATGAAAATTGTCATTTTGCACATTGGATTACAGCATATGCTCCTTGTTCTAGATTAGATATTAACACTTCTAACCTTGCTGAATGTTTTAACAATTGGATTAAGAGTTTACGTAATAACGACACTTCTCGATGGTATTAGATCCAAGATTATAACACTTCATGACAAAAACAGGAATCATGCTCAAAATTTAGACACGAGTTATTGTCCAAAGATGTTAAAGACTATAACATCTATTACCAACGAGAGACATCAACTTCAAATATTACGAATCGAAAGTTATTTGTTTGAAATATTAGACCGTGCATCGAGTAGAACATATGTTGTACGGTTAGATGAAAGATCGTGTTCATGTTTAAGGTGGTATCATACTTACATGCCATGTATACATGCATGTTTATTGCTTGCCAATATTGCAGTCATGTGGTTGAAAATTATTATCCGATAATATTTTCTACTGACAGGTTGAGAAGAATGTACGAGCCACAGATGGAACCAATTCCAGTTCCTTACAACATTCAATTAGCGGTTTTGGTTCGAGGAGAAATTGGAGTTCCAGATGTCAGACGCAAAGCCGGAAGGCCGAAGAAAAACCGCATTAAACCACGTGAATCATCGACAAGAGAACTTCGCTGCGGCAATTGTGGTTTGATGGGACACAATAGAAGAAAATGTACATGTCAACCAAGATAATGACGACAAGAGAACTTCTATTTTTCATTGTAGTACCAACATTCATGTCAACTTTTAAACATTACATAATAAAATTTTATTTCATTCATATCTGCGGGCAATTCGTTTGTAATGCCTTCATTCTACCTGTCTAAGGCCAAGTCGGGCTCTTCTTTCATCTTTGGTCTCCTCCGCTCTTCTTTCATCCTCTTCCTCGACCTCTGAGTAGGCACCAGGGCTGACGGGGACGTAATCAATTATGAGTAATACGACATGCCATCAAACGAATACGCTGCGGTAGTGTTGATTTGCTCAGTCGCTATGCGTTGATTATAGGGCTGAAAGGCTGAGGAAGAGCCCATGCCTACATACTGTTTACTGAGGCCTTCTCCAGCGTAGTGTAGGGCAGTGTACTCTGGAGCGTACTACTGGCTAGGGTACCCTGGAGCGTACTGCTGGCTAGGGTACTCTGGAGCGTACTGCTGGCTAGGGTACTCTGGAGCGTACTGCTGGCTAGGGTACTCTGGAGCGTACTGCTGGCTGGTGCCCTCTCCATGGTGCTGCTGGCTGGTGCCCTCTCCATGGTACTGCTGGCTGGTGCCCTCTCCATGGTACTGCTAGCTGGTGCCCTCTCCAGCAGCGCCCTCCTCGTCCTCTGGATCGTCCACCCTACGGCGTCGTGAATGTCTCAGGGGAACAGTGGCAGCCGGATAATCGGCTGGGATATGTGTATGCAATGGAGGCATATCAGGATCCCGTCCAAGACTGAGTGAATCTACACGAGTTAAAATATCTCGCATCCACTCCCGACCATGCGGCCACAAATAGCTCTCTGGTTCTTGGATATATTGTTGGTCCATAATAGCCTGAAATATAAAATATGCAAATTATAATTGTCATTATATATCTCTTGATCTGGAATAGTGGTATAGTAGTAAAGTCATACCGCTTCAGATATGTCATCAACAAAAGCTCGCATGGAAGATTCATCTACGGCTCTAGACTTGAACCGTGGCTCCTCAAATTTGTATGCTCTGTTGGTCATACGAGACACTCCCCACCATTGTCTATAAGCCAAATCACCTTCATCTGCATTTCGTAAAAACAATCATAAGACAAATGCTACCGGTCCAAATATACTAGTAAGTTAGAACTTACATTCATTAGGATGCATTATTCGGGACAGCCCTGCCACACTACTATCCTGGAATCGTCTATACCAGGCGGCTCTAGCAGTGTCGATTCTATTTTTTGCATTGGCTATATCATAACTCATGGCAGGCGGATCATCCGGAATAATCTGCCTGTAACCGAATTGCCGGAGAACGCGATCTGCCGGATGATACATAGTGTAACGATCGTATATAATATATGATTTGTGTAGGCTCAATTCATACGATGTCCTTTTAATTTCTGGAGCATTTTCATCATCTGAGTATGGTATCCAGATAACCTATTGGATGACAATTTATACGAAAAATTTGTGATACTCTATTACATGAATTGACAATTGTAGTTGAAAACGCTCTAAAATTCCAAGCAGAAATGAATTGACAATTTAGTACTTACCTCCTTCCACGGTACTATATCAAATTCTCCCCTGTAGATTGAAACATCCTTGTGTAAATTATGATGAGGGTCCACTATATTTGTGGCCCATCGCATAGCAAGCGAAAAAATTCCAACATCACTAAAAATGCTGGTTACAGGTCGGCCAATATACAAATGCTCGTAGCACCATACCTAAGACATGAAAACATATGATATTTACAAAATGTATATCATCAAAACAAATTTAGCGAATTTAGGGATTAAATTTTTATTACCTGAACCAGGGTCATGCACCCACACAAATTTTTGGTACCATTTGATCTGGCAAATTCGGTCAAGCTAGCATATAAATATGCTAAGGTAGCAGCTCCCCATGCATGACGCGTATGTTCTTTTAAATTATCTAAAAAGGGCAACAGTCGCACGTTTACTTTATTTTCCTGCCCGTCGAAAAATAGCATTGCCCAACACAAACAGAGCAAATATGCTCTAGTACAATAAAGTATCTGCAAATATTGAAACTAACATATTAAAACTAACACACTATTGAAATTAACTAATAAATAAATCTTAACAATAATTATGTACCCTTAAATCATCGACCACGACTGGACCGTCGATAGTTTCATCTAGATCCATGAAATTACCTCGAAGCCAGGTTATACTGACAAAACTCTTTCCTCCTAAGTCCGATGGTGCATTAATGCCTAGATATCTCCGAATTATTTGAGGTGGATTTAAAGTTGTATCAAAATATATAGGTTCACCTGTAATAGGTAATCCTAAAATATTTGCAACATCCCAAAGTGTGATTCTTATTTCACAAACGGGCAACTAAAAGGTGTTGCGTTGAGGCCACCATCGCTCAGCGAGACTAAAAATGAGATGTACATCGTGGACTAAAATTTGAATTTCATCCAGATATTGAAATCCAAATGAACGTAACAGCTCCTTTTGGGCAGCATTTAACTCCCATTTACGATATCCTCTCTCTATCCTCCAACTTCCATGCTCCCGTGTCCGAGCCTCGGGAGGATAATCATATAGCTACAAGCGAATTATATTATTATATTTATGTAAAATAAATAAATAATAACGCTAGTTACCATTTTAAAATTTACCTTCCCGTTAAAAACCAACGTAGATATATGAGTTTCTCGTTCTTGTTTTATGGCTTCTTTAACCGGTCACCCGGGAATACGTCCGTCATTCGGTTCAGCCATCTGTTACATTTTTGACAAAAACTATTAGTAATATTGTTATTCATACATATAAAATATAATTCTAATATAAAATACAAATACTTACTATGTAAAGAGGAGATCAAGATAGGAAAAGGAGGGAGTAATCTTCTGTGAAGTTGAAGGATGAAGGAGTTGTGAAGAGGAGGGGAGTTGTGAAGAGGAGGGAAGGAGGTTCGGAATATATGAAGAAGAGGGAGCGAGAGTAGAGTGGTCTCCAAGCAGAGGAGGGGAGTCTCCAAAACGAGGGACAGCAGCAAAAAGAGAAAAAATGCTGCTGGGAAGGCCTCTCGGGAAGAGCCACTCTTGTGTA
Organism: Iris pallida; assembly: GCA_029216955.1. Classification (NCBI taxonomy): domain Eukaryota; kingdom Viridiplantae; phylum Streptophyta; class Magnoliopsida; order Asparagales; family Iridaceae; genus Iris; species Iris pallida. The sequence continues at coordinate 12,885,912 of JANAVB010016600.1, read as the reverse complement.
GTCAAATCTTAGTCAGGGGGGAAGGCTCGGGAAGGGCCATGCATCATGGCGCGTTGGGAGAGAAAGGACAGCGTTGGAGCCTCGGGAACAGCCATGTATCATGGCGCGTCTGCATGAAAGGCCACGCCAGCAGGAAAGGTCACGCCTCATGGCGTGTTGTGGGCAGACGTGTCAGGGTGTCATCGGTGGGAAAGGCCACACCTCATGGCGTGTTGTGGGGCCACGCCTGATGGCGTGTTGTGGCCAGGCGTGTCAGCGTGTGCTGGGCAACGCCTCTTGGCGTGTAGTGTGTGCCACGCCTCTTGGCGTGTAGTGGACAGGACGGCCAGGCGTGTCAGCGTGTGGTGGGCCACGCCTCTTGGCGTATAGTGGGCAGGACGAGGAAAAAGGCCACGCCTCATGGCGTGTGGCCTCGGGAGGCCATGGGTTATAGCGCGTCGACCCTGGTCAGGGGAAGCGTCAGCTGAAAAGGCCACGCCTCATGGCGTGTGGCCTCGGGAAGGCCATGGGTTATGGCGCGTCGACCCTGGGCAGGGGAAAATGCAGAATGCGCCATCAGTGATGTCGTTTCGTTACCCAAATTAAAATTTTCTCAAACTTGTTACTTTTTTCACAATTTCGTTAAAATTCTTTACTATATATATATATATATATATATATATATATATATATATATATATATATGGAAGCGGATCAAAAGTCTCCCTAACTCTCAGCCGTCCATTTAATGTTAATATTAACATTAAATACTAAAATTAACATTAAACTTAACATTAAAATTAATATTAATATTAACATTAATATTAATATTAATATTAACATTAACATTAATATAAAAATAAAAATTAATATTAACATTAACATTAAATGACGGCTGAGAGTGAGGAAGATTTTTAGGGAGTTTTCTAAGGGGGACTTTTAATCCGCTCCCATATATATATATATATATATATATATATATATATATATATATATATAGAGAGAGAGAGAGAGAGAGAGAATAAGGGAGGTAGGGTGCCACCTCACGGGAGGGTGTCTACTTGTCACCCCCACATGCTATCATCATGCACCCATGTGCTTGATGATAGCATGTGGGTGCTTGATGATAGCATGTGGGGGGTGACAAGTAGACACCCTCCATAGGGTGGCACCTCACCTCCCTCATCCTCTATATATATATATATATATATATATATATATATATATATATATATATATATATATATATATATGATGGGAATCAGGTGACACATACAATTCACTACAACAAAAATATCTTTCTATGACGACTAAAAATCGTCATAAATGATATTTTATAACGTTTTTTTGTAAACCCGCAGCTGTGATAAAAATCAGTGTTATAAATATTTTTTAAAACTGTTATAAATGGTCTCTTCATATATAACACTTTTGCCCTGAAAACATTATAAATAATACACCTATACAAAACACTAAATTTCTAAAACATTATAAATATGACCATATATATAACACTTTTTTTCAAAGCGTTATAAATAGAACTATATATATAACGCTTTTTTAAACTGTTATGGATCACACACATAAATATATGACCTGTTAAAATGTTATAAAAAACGATGTTCAATACTGACCGTTTCATAAAACATTCATTTAGAACCAAACAACATAAATTAAACAAACATTTGAAACATTACTTTTGAATTAAAATATCATATTCCAAATGTACATAATATCACCATCTTAATTACATTTTTTTTTAAATATATCCAAATACATGTATACATCTTAATTTTTCCTTTTTCAAGGGCACCCTCAAAACTTATTATGTAGCTTCCTTTGGCTTCATCAGCAAGAACTGTTGACATCTGTTGAGAATCAAACAGATTTACTTTGTGGCCGCCCCTTCGACCAGCATATCCTCCTCTACCACCACGTCAGCCTCCCGCCCCCTCCTCCTGTAGCAGCCTCCCGCCCCCCTCCTGTAGCAGCCCCGACCCCCCCCCCCCTCCTCCAGCCCCGACCCCCCCCCCCTGTCGCAGCCTCCCGCCCCCCCCCCTCCCCCCCAGCCCCGACCCCACCCCGCACCCCTTCAGGAACGCCCCCCCCCTTTCCAGGAACCCCTCCAACCCCCCCCGACCCCCCCTCTCCCGCAGCCACCCCATCAAACCCTAACCCTAACCCTAGCTTTTTGCCATGGAAATCCTAACCCTAGACCTAGCAGCCCCATCAAACCCTAACCCTAGCTTTTAAAACATAAAAAAATAAAAATAAAAAAAAATAAAAAAAAAAGAAAAAGAAAAAAAAAAGGCGTATTTCGAATAGAGACGGCTGTCAAATCTTTATTTGCACCAACTCTGTTCCGTGCTTACGCCGTTTGGAACTAACAAATGCTTTATTTGTTATTCCTTCTTCACATCGGGATCTATGCAGAGACTGATCATGTCTTCTCTGGTGACCTGACGTATTCACTTTACATGCGCGCGCCGGTGCTGGCCAAGTTAGTAGCGCATTAGTAAAGCCTCTGACGTTGACGAAGCCGACGTCGACGACGAAGACGACGACGTTGGGTCAGTTGCAGACTCCGACGACGACGAAGAAGACGACGAATTGAGTTCACAGTTGCAGACGCCATGGATTCGATCAGTGGCAAACTGACGGCCGATGAGATGAAGGCCTTGGTTGATGATATCTTATCCAAGAGATTAACCGAGGTAACCCCACGTGTGATCCATACTGATGTGGATCCGTCGCCTTACAAAATGGAAAAGCTGGAGAAACTGGAGACGAAGTTGGAAGGAACTTCCAACTACTTGAAGTGGTCGCGGCAGGCGATGCAGACACTGAAGGGACGTGGCTTGGTTGGCTATGTCACTGGCCAAGCCAAGGCGCCAGCCGATCACTCCACGAAGGAGTTTGCTGTGTGGGAGATTGTGAACAACGTCGTGGCTGGGTGGTTGACTGCCTCTTTAACCGACCAGGTGTCGGGCAATGTCGAGGCTATGGAGGCTGCTGCTGATATATGGCAGACTCTCAAAGATATGTACTCCGGCTCCGGCAACCCTATGTGAGTCTTTCAACTGCAAGATGAACTCGATAGGGTGGCCCAAGACGACCGTACCATCTCTGAGTACGCGGCCTTGTTGAAGAAGTATTGGTCTGATCTGGATCATTATGATCCTCTTGGGATGGAAGATGCACAAGTCGAACCAGCCTTCGCAAAGTACTTTCAGACGTTCCTGGCTTATATTTTTCGGCAGCGTATGATGAAATTCCTGAAGGGACTACACCCTGTATTTGAGCAGCGACGGAATATCCTCCTTTCCCAACCCACGCTCCCGACCTTGGAAGAAGCTATCGCTGTCATGACACAGGAAGAAGCTCGACTGAAGTTGATGCCCAACAAGGGCTCCTCCCAGGGGGAGCCAGCTGCGGTTGAAAAGTCTGCCCTTGCTGCCTTCAATCAACCTCCATCTATGGGTGGTGTTTGTCACAATTGTGGTGACTCCGGACATTACATCCGATTTTGTCCAAAACCCTTGCGCAATCAGTCTACTGATCGAGGACGGGGTCGTGGAGGCCGACGTGGTGGTAGAGGAGGATATGCTGGTCGAAGGGGCGGCCACAAAGCAAATCTGGCGGAAGAAGGGGAAGAGCATCACCTGGCTGAAATAACCCCGCTTGAGCGGGAGTTCCTTGAGAAGTTGCGTGGCACGAAGCTGGGTTCGGCCGACAGTCCTGGGGCGTCTTCAACCTCGGGAGATCACTTCACTTGCTTTGCCCAAACCAGCACCGATGATTCTGCACGTGCTCTTGCATCTATCCATCAGCCAGGATGGATTATGGACTCTGGGGCATCTCGCCATGTCACGGGGTCCCGTGGTGCGTTTCGGGAATATACTCCCCTACCATTGCCGGAGAGTATTCAGACCGCTGATGGTACATCCAGCCCTGTAATGGGTAAAGGCACTGTCGCATGCACCCCTTCCATCACTCTAACCAATGTCCTTCATGCTCCATCTTTTCCTGTCAATCTTCTATCCATTAGTGCCATTATACTTGATCTTAACTGTACTGTTTCCTTTGACATTCCTCAGGTGACTTTTCAGGAGAAAGGGACAGGACGACGACTTGGGACTGGCACATGGCATAAGGGGCTGTGGTATTTAGACAGGACTGGACTGGACAAAGCATTGGCATCCTTGGTAGCAGACGCACCACCAGAAGCTTCCTGTCGCAGTGTTGAAGCCGACTTGCTACTCCACCACCAGCGTGTCGGTCATTCCTCTTTTCCAGTTATTGGTCGAATGTATCCGTCCTTATATCAAAGGGCTAATAAAGAGAAGTTATTTTGTAATGCTTGTGCCTTGGGAAAACATACCAGAAGCTCGTATGTGAGCACAGGGAATAGGAGTTCAGCTGCTTTTGACATGATACATTCAGACGTATGGGGCCCTTGTCCTACAACCGGGATTAACGGCTTTCGATGGTTCGTCACCTTTATTGATTGTTATACCCGTGTGACATGGGTCTACCTTCTGAAGAATAAAAGTGACGTCCTTGAGGCCTTTCAGGACTTTTATCGACGAGTGGAAACACAATATGGCGCTAAAATTAAGTGTTTCCGATTCGACAATGGGACGGAGTATACGAATAAGCGGGTTGCTGAGTATTTTTCAACTCATGGAATACTTCATCAAACTTCATGTGCTTATACTCCGGCTCAAAATGGTGTGGCGGAACGAAAGAACAGACACTTGCTGGAAGTTGCACGGACGATGATGTTGGCTATGAATGTCCCGAAGCACTTATGGGGGCAGGCTATATTGACGGCCTCTTATCTCATCAACAGAATGCCATCTCAGGTATTGGACTGGAAGACACCATTGGAGATGCTTACTGGAGCTAATACATACACTGTTCCACCAAAAGTTTTTGGATGTGTATGCTTTGTCCAGGATAATCGGCCATGCGTTGGCAAACTGGATCCTCAGGCAGTTAAATGTGTCTTTGTCGGTTACACGGCGACTCAGAAGGGTTATGCCTGTTGGAGTCCAGTCGAACGGAAGATGTTTGTTAGCATGGACGTTACTTTCAGAGAACTCGAACCATACTATAGTTCGGATGAAGGTTCCGCATTTGGTGACACACCTAACACAGATGGTGTTCGATGTGAGGGGGAGATAATAAGCCCAAATGTGGTCGTCGGATCGGTTCCGTGTCCGGTTGTAGAAAACTGGACAAAAGGGGGAGAGCACAGTGACTCAGATACAGAAAATGAAGAAGAAGATCCATATGTTACGCAGGGGGAGCAGCAGACAAGGGAAAAGGAGCTCCAAGTCTACAAAAGAAGACAACAGAAGTCCAGTACTGTGCCTATGCCATGTCCTGTGCCTACTGTACCAAGTCCCTTGTCTACTCCTGCTCCAACTCCTGAAGATGTTGCCCCCGCACTGAATCACTCGGATTCTGATGCGGATCTCTCCAATTCGGATGGTACGATCTCTCCACCACCTATTGCTCCCTTAAGGAGATCTTCTCGCATCAATGCGGGTAAGGCTCCTGCTCGTTTTGATGATTACGAACATGACATTGCCAACTTCTTGTCTTATTCTAACATTTCCTCGAATTATCGAGCCTTCATTGCATCGTTAGACTCTACTTCGTTGCCCAAGTGTTGGCAGGAAGCAAAGAAAGATCCAAGGTGGAAAGCTGCAATGATGGAAGAACTTGGAGCACTGGAGAAAAATAAGACATGGGAGCTGGTTCCATTACCCAAAGGGAAGAAAGCTGTGGGATGCAAATGGGTGTACACAGTGAAAGAGACGCCAGAAGGAAAAGTAGAGCGGTACAAGGCGAGGTTGATTGCAAAAGGATTCACACAGTCATATGAAATAGACTATGATGAAACTTTTGCCCCAGTAGCAAAAATGAGCACCGTAAGAACTCTGATCTCCATTGCAGCGAACTATGGGTGGAAGCTGTACCAGTTGGATGTGAAGAATGCCTTTCTTCATGGGGACCTGCAAGAAGAAGTATACATGGAGCTCCCGCCTGGGTGCTATGCGACGGAATCAAACGGAGGGACGTCGCAAGGAAAGGTGTGTAAACTGAAGAAGTCACTATACGGGCTCAAGCAATCCCCTCGAGCCTGGTTTGACAGATTCAGAAAGGCTGTTACAGGCATGGGATACCGTCAAACAAATGCAGATCATACGGTCTTCCTTCAGCATGCAAGAGACCACATCACTATACTTGCTGTATATATGGATGATATAGTGATCACAGGTGATGATGAAGTCGAGATCACTAAACTGAAGTCAAAACTCGCGAAGGAGTTTGAAGTGAAAGATCTAGGAGCGATGAGGTACTTTCTAGGTATCGAGGTGTGTGAAGGCAAACAAGGAATTGTTCTCTCACAGAGAAAATACACACTAGATCTGCTGAAGGAGACAGGGATGCTGGGATGCAAAGCAGCGGTCACTCCAATTGACCAGAAGTGCAAGTTGGGAGCAGAAGCAGGAGAGTCCGTTGATCGTGAAAGATATCAACGACTTGTAGGGAGATTGATTTATCTGGGACACACTCGCCCTGATATCTCATTTGCGGTGAGTGTAGTGAGTCGCTACATGCATGATCCAAGAAAGGGTCATATGGAAGCAGTATTTCAGATCTTGAGGTATCTGAAAGGAACGTCGGGAAAAGGACTATGGTTTAAGAAGAATGGACGCATAGAAGTTGAGGGATACTGTGATGCAGACTGGGCGAGCTGCATAGACGACAGAAGGTCTACCACGGGATACTATATTTTTGTAGGAGAAAATCTGGTCTCATGGAGAAGCAAGAAACAGTCTGTGGTAGCACGGTCGACAGCTGAAGCAGAATACAGAGCAATGGCTCTGAGAGTGTCAGAGTTGCTATGGGTGAAAGCATTGCTGACAGAGTTGAAGCTGGATAAGGGAGCACCATTGCGTCTTCTGAGCGATAGTCAAGCTGCAATAAGTATAGCTAACAATCCAGTCCAGCACGACAGAACGAAGCACATCGAGATTGATCGATTCTTCATCAAGGAGAAGCTGGAGCAAGGGATACTGAAGATTGACCATGTCCGCTCAGAAGAACAAGTTGCAGACTGTCTGACTAAGGGTCTTAGTTCATTAAGTCTGTCGAAGCTATGTAACAAGATGGGGATGATCAATATCTATCGCCCATCTTGAGGGGGAGTGTTGAGAATCAATAAGGGACTTTTAGTCCCACATCGGAAATGTAGTATGTAGAGGAGCTAGACTCCCTATATATAGTGAGTAGTCCATCAATAAAATCATCAATCTATTATTTTCTACAACATCCTTCAAAACTGTCAAGGTACAACCCTCAAAACTCAGTATTTTTGAAGAAATATTGAAAAGGTTTTCACCTTCGTCCACTTGAATTTTGCTAAACATAAATACATGTGTCATCTTCCTCCACTCACGCTGCACCATGGCATACCATAATTCCAACTATTAATTACAGAATATCAGAGAAGAGACAAAGAACATACTAATTAGACAACAAAACTTCAATACTAGCTTATCTATAATAAACTTCAATACTAGAAAGAACATCTATCCATCCCAGAAACTACAACAAAAATACCTTTGTTGTCTCCAATGCTTCGTTGAATGATTTAACTGAATCTAGTCCCCAGACAATGGCATAACCCGCATCATGAGATATTTTCGTGAAATGGTTCAATTAGACTAAACTATTAAAAATGATAATTTGGTATGCATAGATAAGGAAAATGCTGAAATAGTACAAGTTCTACAATCCATGCTTTCCAAATCAAAAGAAAACGCAGTTTCCTAAACCCTGGTATTTTAGAACCCATCTCATTAGCCCTAGAGCTTTATGACAAACACAACAAATGACTCCAACAGACAAAAAAGATGAATCAGAAGTAACTCAAATATATTGATTCTATACCCTTTTAATATACATCAACTCTTATCTTGTATTTATCATATTTCAGTAACATATATAAAAATTTAATACGGTATCAGAACATTTTAGATTAAATTTTTTGACCCTAGAACTTGGAAGTTACCATACATACTTAACCGACATCTAACACTTCAACTGTATTGAGCGGTGAAGTGCAGTCAATGCTGAGCACAGATGTAGAGTAATAACATTCATATGGACGGATTAAGATCTACATCTACACATTGTTATTTAAACAAAAATATTTTATTTGTGATATCTTGCAATTTGAACAGGCTCATGTATATGTTTATACTTATTGTGAAGTTCAAAAAGCCATCGGCTGATGCTATCAAAAGTCTGACATTGACTGGTCGGAGAGTAGTAGCGATGCAATTGTTGGTGAAAGTGGCATCTAACAACTACAAATGATCGAGTCATCTAGTATACAATGATAAGGGATTAAATTAGATGAAATTAATTATCAGCTGGCTTAAAGGCTTGGGGCATATTATATATGTCTAAAAAGTGATTTAAGGCTGTAAAGTTTGAAATTTGTCATCCATATTATGTTCTGTTGTAAATAGTAGAAAATAACTAATCACTAGTGTACTTGTTCAAAGGACAAGTTGAGTTAATTTAATCTCTAAAGTTTGGGGACCCAATGAAACAAATACTACTTATTTATATCTGGCCGGGGTCTCCTGGAAATATGCAATTCCCTCCTTTTACCTGGAAAAAAGCAAATATATGAAGGGAAAGAAGAAGGAAAATGCTTGTATTAAGTACTAAATCGAACATAGTAAACAAATCCAATGATATAGATTAGATACATGATGGAAATCAGTAAAAGAATAATTTTCAAAGATCCATCAGTAATTGATATCTGTGTGCACATCAGTGCTTTAGGGAGCGTCTTTGTGTATCAATCAGTGCCATTTTGTGTGTATTAGTGTAAGTATCATAAATGGGGAGTAATTGATATTAGTGTCATTATAGTGACAGATGGATAGAGACTTTAGTGTAAAATAGGTAACTCTAAGCAAAATCCGTAATGAACAAGAAAGATTTAAAATACTAGTTTGTGATTCTTTGTGACTCTCTACCATTGGACTCACCTTAAGTTTTAGCTAGAAGAATGTGGCAATTATTTTCCTTCTTGATATGTTAGATGTTTCGAGTGAAGTCCACCACATCACGCTTCATATAATCCGGCCGAGCATGCACTCACTCATAAATGAGGCGTTGAATGTCTCCATGAATCTCAGGTCTAACACCCGCACTTTAGTAGAAGAAAACCGCTCATACTCCTAGAACACAAAGGACATAAACCACTTTTATAATTTCCTCAAACAGCCGACAAGGCCAACCTGTCCGGTGCTGTTATGATGTTCAAATTAGATTTAGTTTTTAAAAAAACATTGTCATATCTTGAAGCAGATAAGTAGACAAAAGAGTTCAAGTATCCATTCATACCTTCCCTCGTTTGCAGTGAATCAGAACTGGATTGTTCCTTCTGTCTGAGACACCATAAAGTTAATTTAGTTAGCAACTAATTGACTAAATTATTATACAAATAAAGAGCAAATCGGCAAATAAACTTAGATCATGATTGGCTAAACTTTGTACCTAGTATGACTTTTAGAGCCCCCATTATGGTATCCTTGGGAATACTCACAACAGGCTCCTGCAAATTTGAATATTCTTCAAAACATGGTAATTAGGTTTTCCAAAAAAAATTGTATGTAGAAGAATATGTAAACCCCTTGAGATGAAACTTATTTCTAGGAACTTCATGTACAAATGTTATTACAACAAAAATAAGATGGATTATCATTGTAATACACGTCTTTGAGCTAAAAACATAGATATTAACCATCTGACAGGTTGCACTTGGTATTTCGAGTTTCAGAGAACCATCCAGTTATGTCATGAATAAAATGATTATTATGACAGACTTGAAACTTAAATAGTATTAATAGAATGAATAAAAAACAACATTCAAAGATAGCTTGCTTTTGAACTTTCTTAACAGAATTTGAATTATCTTCAACACTTGGTAATAAGGTTTTCCAAAAAAAAAAAAAAAAAAAACCTCTGTGGTAGAAGAATATGTAAGACCCTTGAGATGAAACTTATTTCTAGGAAGTTCATGTACAAATGTCATCGTACAACAACAATGAGATGGATTACCATTGTAATACACGTCTTCGAGCTAAAAATAGATATTAACCATATGGCAGGTTGCACTTGGTATTTCGAGTTTCAGAGAACCATCCAGTTATATCATGAATAAAATGATAATTATGGCAGACTTGTAACTTAAATAGTATTAGTATAATGAATCAAAAAACAGTATTCATAGATATTTTGCTTTTGAACTTTCTTAACAGAGTTGACATCAGTGTTCTAAAAATCGGCCTAGGCGGCCGCCTGCCGCACAGAAAACCCCCAAATCGACCTCCTATGCGCCTGTTCGGCCCTAGGCGGACCTGTTCGGCGCCTAGGCGGGCCTGTTCGGCCAAGTCGACCCCTGTTCCGTCTGTTCGGCCAAGTCGGCCCCTGTTCCGTCTGTTCGGCCAAAGCGGGAAATTAAAAATTTTGAATTTTGAATTTTGAAATTTCAGTTTTGAAAATTCAAAAAAAAAATCAGATTCTAAAAAATAATTAAAAAATCATTAAATTTAATAATAAATAAATAAAATATCAAATTTCAAAAAAAAAATATCAAAATTTCTCAAAAGTCAAAGTCAAAACTTCAAAAAAAATATATATATATATATGTGCGGCCGCCTAGGCTGCCTAGGCACTAGGCGCCCCTTGGCAGCACCGAATCCACTACCGAAATTTATAACACTGACTGACATACAGTAAGAGACGCAGGAAAAACTTGACTATTATAAAAAAGGCTTCTGTTGGATGCTTTATGCAGTACTTGTGTTCTATGAGTGACATTTTTGTGATTTCAGATTTAAACCAGCTCCTCATCAAGTTCTCCTGAGAGGAAATTTTTGAATCTCTTCGAAAGCTGAAGGTTTGCCATTTTTTTCTTTTATGATTCTGAGTCAACTACAGAAAAGAAGTTCAAACAGAAGAGAAGTCATGTAACTTCGAATCCTGCTCTAGCACCTTTACCACAACATTAATGCTGTAAATTTTCTCTCATGTATCAAGATGAGAGGGTCATCGAGTTCCTGCAAGAAGCAGAAAATCAAACTAGTAAGAAATCATATTTTTCTATATGTGCAAGATATGCAAGGTAACAGGAGATTTTTAAGATTGTAGTCATAATTTTTAAGATTGTAGTCATATTGTAGTCATTTCTTCAAAAGTCCAGAAAAGAGGAAGGAATGAGTAATAGGAGAATAAATATAGAACCCGAAAACCGTGAAGTAAAATGATAACCCAATGCTTCTTGAATGATGTACAAACGAGGACTTGTGGTTAAAAAAGGAGAACCCAATTGCAT
>JANAVB010016600.1:12648003-12802073 GCA_029216955.1 Iris pallida | reverse complement strand
TATGCTCCCACTTCCACTCGGGAATGGGTAGCGGCTGTAATAATCCGGCCATCCTCTGGTGCTCGCCTTTACTTGTTGGCATACCAAGCACTTGGCAACGAAACGAGCTATCTTCCGCTTCATTCCATGCACCAATAAAATTGTCATAAGTCACGATACATCTTGGTTCCTCCGGGATGAATAGAATATGTCGAACTGTGAGCCTCTGCCATCAGCACTTGCCGTAACTCTCCATTGGGTACATAAATGCGATCACCACATCGCAATGTCCCATCGGGATGGATCCTCAATCCCGTCTACTCTCCTGCTTCAGTCCTCTCTCTTAGCCGTCGAAATTGGCATCATTGGGCATGCTGTCTTAATGCGCTCTACCAATGATTATTGCACTTGGAGGTGGCTAATACGCCGTCTGCTCAGGGAATACTACCTCAATTCCAAGCTGCTCTAAGTCTCTAATCAACTCCTTCTGCGTAGTCAAAAGTGTGCCATGGGCTTGCGGCTTAATGCGTCTGCCATGACATTAGCTTTGCCCGGATGATAATAAAGCTCGATCTCATAATCCTTCATCAACTCCAACCAACGTCGCAGTCGCATATTCAACTCTTTCTGTGTAAACACGTACTTGAGGCTCTTATGATCAGTGTAGATATCAACCTTCTCGCCGTATGTCTCCATAGCTTCAAAGCAAAGATAACCGCTGCGAGCTCTAGAGTAGGTCGGATAAATTCTTCTCATGCACTCTCAACTGTCGCGATGCATATGCTACTAACCGATCGTGCTGTATCAATACACATCCTAATCCCTTTCCGGGAGTGCTGTAGATCACAAATCCTCCTGGCCGATGGTAGTAGTGTCAAGATCGGTGCTGTGGTCAATCGTTTCTTCAACTCGTCAAAAGCGGCTTGACACTCGTCTGTCCATACAAACTCCTGATCCTTGTAAGTTAATCGAGTCATAGGCTCCGCTATTCGAGAGAAATCTTCTACGAACCGTCGGTAGTAACCCGCAAGTCTAAGGAAACTTCTCACCTCAGAAGCTGATGTGGGAGCGGTCCATGATTTGACTGCTGTGATTTTTTGGGTCCACAGATATACCATCACCGTAACAATATGACCAAAAAATGATAACTCCTTGAGAAAGAAATCATACTTGCTAAGCTTCATGAAAAGTCGCTCAGTCCTCAACGTTTCCAAAACTATCCGTAGATGTTGCTCATGCTCCTCTTGACTCTTGGAGTAAATCAAGATATCATCTATAAATACTACTACAAATTTGTCCAAGTACTGCTAAAAGATCTTGTTCATTAAATTCATGAAAACTGCGGGAGCATTGGTCAAACCGAAAGGCATGACCAAGAACTCGTAGTGTCCATACCCGATCAAAAGGCCTTCTTTGCAATGTCTTTTGAACCTTCAATTGGTGATAGCCTGATCGTAAGTCAATCTTGGAGAATACTTTTGCTCCACTCAGTTGATCGAATAGATCGTCTATACGCGACAAGGGATACTTGTTCTTCACCGATATTCAATGCTCTGTCGTCGATGCACATGCGCACTGTCCCATCTTTCTTAGGCACAAAAGAATGGGTGCTCCCCATGGTGACGCACTGGCATGAATAAACCCCTTCTAATAAGTCATCAATCTGCGTCTTCATCTCTACCAACTCCTTGGGTGCCAGACGATATACTCGAGATGAAATAGGCTCGGCTCCGGGAATAAGCTCAATAGAAAACTAATATCTCGGTCAGGTGGTAATCCTGGCAATTCTTTGGGGAATACATCCTCGAACTCGATGATAATAGGGTGCTGAGGGGTGTCATGCATCATCATATGAGTCCCGATGTGGGTGTATCACAACTCTCTCCGTCTTCTTTGGTGAACTCAAACTCTGTTGTATTCGGTGATCTAAAGATAATACTGCTCCTATGGCAGTCTATAAGAGCGAAATACTGGCTCAACCAGTCCATTCCAAGTACCGCGTCAAATGTGGCATAGGAAATACAAGAAGTCGTGCCATCATCTCTCTGCCACTTATCACTACAGGACAAAGTCTACAAACACCACTAACAGGTGCAACTCCTCCCAGTGAGGATTTTAATATTTTTAGCTAAGGGTGTGATGGGAATGCTGTGTCTAGTGGCAAAACTAGTGGCTATAAATGAATGTGTGGCTCCAGTATAAATAAGGTAAAGCAGAAAAAGATGCAACTAAAACCATACCTGCTATGACCTCTGCCTCGTCTCTACATTCTCAACAGCTAGAGAGAATGCCTTTCCCTGGTTCTGTCCTGGGCCTTGAGCTCTGGCCTTGTGGTACTGTGCTGTCTGTGGTGGTAATGGTGGACGAGGTACTGGGGCTGTAGGCCTCTGGGCCTGATGTGCCTGAACTAGAGCCTACTACTCGGACAATCTCTGGCCAAGTGCTGTCCTGATCCACATCTCATACATAAGCCCAAACGAAGTCGACAGTCATCTCTGATATGCCCCTGCTTCCACAAAATTTACAGGTAGGCTTCTGATAAGGTGTGTGCCTCTGCTGATACTGTCCTGTGGTCCTCCTGATAGGTCCACTCTGGGTGGTTCGGGCTGGTGTAACTGCTGGGGTATGTCATCTCGATGTCTGCTGCTGCTCCTTGCGAAGAATCTCCTGAGCACGAGCTTCTTCCAAGACAGCTGAATGGGAGACTCGAGACTGGGTAGTCGTATAAGACTTGAGCTCTGGTGCAAGCCCCTGGTAAAATCTTTTGCCTTCTCTAACTCCGTCGAAATCAATCCCGCACCAAATCGATTCAGGCGATTGAACTCTGAGTCATACTCATCAACTGTCATATTCCCTTGCTTCAGATGAAGGAACTGGTCGTAGAGACTATCGAACATGAATAGGAAAGAATCTCTCATAAAATGCATCATAGAACTGCTTCCAGGTGATCCCAGTGCCTAATCGTCTCTCTTCCGCCTTCCACCAGTGGTGAGCATTGTCTTCTAACATATGTCCACTGCTGTCATCCAATCTTGAGCTGGCAACTGGGATGCCTTCAGTAGCTTCTCGGTACTAATAAGCCACTGTGACACCTCTAATGGCTTCTCTGTTCCTCTAAAGGCCTTGGGGTTCATATCTGTAAAATTCTTGATAGAGCCTTCATAAGGATGCAGAGCCGGTGCTGGGGCTGGTACTGGAGGTGGTGGAGGTCTAGCCATTGCTGCCATCATCGTCTGTCTCATCATCTCAGTCTGCTGCCACTGAGCCTGTATCATGGCGTACATAAACTGAGAGGTAGGGTTTCCATCAGTCGGTGGTGGAGGCATGAGGTTCCGACTGGGGAAAACTGCTGAGGGAATGGTGGTGGTGGAGGCAGTGGTACATTCCCTTCCGGGTATGGTATAGTGGTTGCCCAGCCTGGCTGCCTGGGGGTGCTGTGTTCTCTGGGTACTCCGTTGTCGGTGTCGTAGTGGGCTGCGACTGTCCTGGCTGGTATGGTATCGCTAGAGTCATGGAAGGATTTTGTCACTCCGGAGTAGCCTCTTCACCAGATATGAGGGCAAGGCAAAAGTGCGTCCGCTTCTTAAATGCATACTGTTGGCACGAAGAAGATAAGTTGATATGAGGAAAGATTAGATATGAAGTAAATCGAATAATCAAGGAAGTTTCGAAAAGATTGAAAGTCAAGAGATAGTAGTAGTTCTGGATGAGATATTCCTATTCCTATATGCAGGCTTATTGGGCACAGTCATGTAACCCAAAATTTATGTGACCTGCATGGGCCACCACAAAAATATGTAATGCCCAGTCCCAAAATACATAGGACCAAGGACGTGAACATGCCAGCTGCATATACGAAGAATACTCCAATATATGGAATCCTCAAATATGCACATAAGCTGTAAACAAAATAACCACAGGCCAATAATATATAATCTAATCTCATCACAGCTCAACACAGAAGATAATAGAGTCCAAATAAATAAGTAAAAGTATCAAAAGATAGCGGGTGAACATACTCACTCCAAACAGCTATGAAAAATAGTCTCACAAGATCGGAGTCCGACCTCCGCAAATAGAAAGAAATGAGATGCAAAAATATGTCCACTAATGTCTCAAATAAAGAATAGACTAGACATCAGTAAAGACTGCCTCGTCATCGATGTAGGATAGCTCCAACGCCGCTCCGTACTCCTGTAGAAAATTGTCTAAACCTGGAGAGATAACCAGGTCCTCAGGGGACACAGAAAGATACAAGAAAATACCATGCCATATAAACTGTTATAATATAATATGAAAAAAGATATGCATGCAATTGGGTTCCTAACCATTCTACTGTGAATATACAGTTGAGATACAATCCTTCGACGCATGAGCTCTGGCTGTAAATGGGATCGACATAGTTCCCATAAAGGGCACCAGGGGCCTACGTCCATAACGCTCTGGAAGCGTCAGAGGGCACCATATGCAAGGGGCTACGTCCATAACGCTCTGGGAAACGTCAGAGGGTGCCTGGAGCTTGCATCTCCGGAGGAGCGCACAGGTAATCAGGGAAGTGCAAAGAAGCCCATACGTCAGGTTTGTTCTTCCCACCCAATGCCTAGTATCATCTCTATGACTGATATGAACCTCTAGTAACGCAAAGTCTTCTAACATGCATACTATTGGCAGTTACTCCTATCCGTCGTACGCTCCAAACGTATCGGTGGCCAGCCGACTACGCGGGTACGTGTCCTACATATGACTCACATCACGTGATACAACAAGTGTCAAGGCCATATAAGATATACCAATACCTCAACATCAATGGGTGGTCACTAGACTAAGTCAATGCAAGAGAATAAATAAGACGAGGTAAACGACCGATAGATTCGCTCGCACCCAAGTGTGACTTGGACGCACAGTTTAAATATCAAAAAACAAAATGCTGATAATAACAACTAAAAATAAGAAATATAATAATCACAGAGTAAGGTGGCAAGGTATCTTGCCTGATGGTGCAAAGTGGCAAGCCCAAGAAATCACAATGTCAGCCAAGAAACGTCACAATCTCCAAACAACTCCGGACGCTGAAACAAATATCAAAAATGCACTCGGTGTAAAAGATATACCTAGGAAATGCCTGTCCAAAAGTCAAATTCTGGAACAGGGGCAAAATTATATTTCGGGTCAAAACGATGTCCGTCGTTGGACCCGCTTTGCACCGAAACGCATGCCAAAGTCTATGGTCTCTAAAGTTGTCAAACTACATGTCTACGATTTCAGTTTGAGGAGAGGAACTCATGTCCAATTTTGGATTTTGATGAGACGTGTACAAATTTGCCTGTTTGAGTGGGTCGCGGGCTCGCCAAAAATGGGTTCCGATTCGACCTTCTCAGAATCGAACCAAACCTGGCACACAGGACCAGAATTTCGATTCGGAACTGTTGGCGCAAGTTTTGTCTCGATTCGACGACGGTACACGAAGTTATAGGTAAGTTTACAAAACATCGATACGGGGGTATCTCGACGGATACGCGTTGATTTCGTCGCACACACGCAACGAAACTGAGTTCCGTCAGTTCCCACACATCCACAACGTCCATATGCGCCTTTTGATGCATATAGCGCACGACCACATCGCCCGGTTTGTCGGCCGCACGTCGTATCGAGGAAAATTCACTAAGTTTTAAAACAGAATTGCAAGTTTTTCTTGATTTTTAAATTGGTATTTCTTGATGTCTAATAGACGAATTTAAACTCTAAAAATAGTGTCTAAAAGGTGTATAGGTTGTCTAGAGGTTGTTCAATTAGTTCTCCAAAACTTGCGATCATCTGGTCAAAATTTTGTGTCAAACAGGGCTTGGTTAAAGGGAAAATTCTGCACCTAAATAGTGTTAATTTCTGAACTTTCGGAAATTTACAAAAATTATAGTAAGCCATTAGAGGAAATATACTTGAAGGGACTTGTAGGGGGTCAACTGGGCTACCTATACAAATTTACGGATCACTTTTTCATCAAACGTAGAGGAAGAAAGGTGGGGTCGAAGTTGAGTACCTTGCGGTTGATCGAAACAGAGCTTCCTCTGTTCCACGCGAACGCGGGCTCCGGCGACGTCTTTGGTCAATGGCGGCAGTTTGCTGGCGACTGGGGTGTGCGCGGGGAGGTTGGCAGCCCTGGGGTCGAGGGGTATTGGATTTACGAGAGAGGGTTAGGGTTTTAGTCTTCGAGCAGCTAATATATTGCCGCTGCCGCTGATACCTACTTGAAGTAGGAATACAAGGGGGCTCGGGTTTGCTAGGCTAAGTGTTGGGCTTGGGTTATTAACCCATGCAGCTGCAGATGCTGTGGGACCATGGTGGTATTAGAAAGCATGGGGACTTTGGATATTAGGGGGTCGGGCCCCCCCGCAGCTAGCTGCTGCTGTTGGTGGGGGTTCGGCCACCACTAAGAATTCTTTTTAAAAAAAACAAATATATATATATATATATATATATATATATATATATATATATATATATATATATATATACTCATAAGAAAAGTTTCTATAATACTTAATTTAAGTAACAAAATATTTATAATAATAGACTATATTTATTAACAATTTAAAAATATTTCAAGCACACCATCATAATATAATATATATATCTATAATTACGTATATATACCAATTTCCATATTTATACCAAATAATATAGAAAAATAATT
Organism: Iris pallida; assembly: GCA_029216955.1. Taxonomy (NCBI): domain Eukaryota; kingdom Viridiplantae; phylum Streptophyta; class Magnoliopsida; order Asparagales; family Iridaceae; genus Iris; species Iris pallida. The sequence continues at coordinate 12,795,403 of JANAVB010016600.1, read as the reverse complement.
CTTAAAGAACTAAAATAGTTATAAATTATTGGGGTTTTACAAGTAACGTCACCCAAACCAACACCGTTTTGTTGATAATAGTTCTCGGGTTTGCTGGGAGGAGAAAAATAACGTATTAGCAATCGTCGCCCTTGACCGTAGTTTAGTCCCTGGTCGTTTTTATATCATATCCCATGTTCTGGATGATATTCTTGGCCTGCCAACTATATCGGTAAAGTTGTATTTTTTAGAATCATAGTCAGCTTCAGTGTTACAATTGGGAGTGGTAAAGTCCATAACGAACTTTCTTTCGCCAATTATTCGACTGAAGATGATCAATTCTTCACCCTTCTTTCTAGCTGGAACGATAAAGTAGTGGATATCTTCTGGCCAGACTTTTTCCTTTAGACGAGGCATCGTGACCGGCATACAGAGATGTGGTCCTATGCCATGCTCTAGGGCATACAATGTATATATGTACTGGTTTACAGGTTGGTAGACATCGGAGTAATTCAAAGAGAGACCTTTACTTAGAAAATATGCAATTTCTTCTTCAGGGATAACATCATCCACTGAAGGTACATTATTTTAGTATTGATATACTCATTGAGAGGATCATTGTCCGGAATAGGAGTCACAGACTTGATTAAGTTCACCATATTGGGTAACTCATCAGGATTGGGAGGACGGACTTCTGAAGGTTCCACCCGATTTGTTTTTGGAGAGTGATGGTCAATGGTTTGACAATATCCGGATTCTTCTTTTTGACCCGGATTGTGAGAGGCTTTGGAGTACTTTTTGGAGTAGTACGTCCTTTGACTCGAATAACCAGGGGACCGTCACTGGCGGATGAACTCACTTCATCTTCATCGTCAGCTTTGTTACTGTCATCCTTGGAGGGCTGAGATTGGTAAAGTACCGAATCTCCACAGTAGGCTTCAATACCCTTAAAAGGATCGACATCGACAAACTCCGTCTTCACGATGCCATCGCCGTTGACGTACTTGAAGCACTGGTAAAGGGTAGAAGGAACGATCATGTTCCCGTGTATCCATGTAAGTCCCAACATGACGTTGTAGGACACATTGGCGTCAATTACATAGCAAGAAACCTCTGTTCGGAGATCACCAATTTGGCACTTGAGACGGATCTTGACCAGCAGGTGGCTTCTCCCAGCATTAAAAGCCATGATAGTTGTATTGGATGCAGACAGCTTGTGCAGAGGGATCCCTAGAATTTGAAGTAAATTTCTAGGGATGATGCTGAGGGAGGAGCCTAGATGATATGAATCGATCCACCTTAATCGTCCCGATTGTATAGTACAAAGGTCTATCATGACGATTTTTTGAGTAGCATGTCCTCTTATGAAAATGTGATATTGGGCACCACTTCCATAGTGCTATGACAGTGAGGACAGAAGATGGGATTTTCAGCTGGGGCTTTGACTTCAGCGAGATAAGAGTTGGCATGTAGTAATGCCTCACTTAAAGCTTTTCGCATCTCTTTAGAGAGTCACAGTAGATCGAACGAAGACAACTGGCAGGTGTATTGGCCAGCTGTGCCAATATGTCAAAGTTGTAAGGCCGGTCCATGCCTTCGGGAGTTGGTGCCTTCAGAGACTTCTCAAATCGCATCTCCTTCTGCTTAGCTTTGTCGGTAGTTGAGGACTTAGATGGACCAGCTTCTAAACTTGTGGGGGCAGTAGGAGCTTGAGAAGGCACTGCATCTTCTTGTGCAGGGTCATAAGTCCGTAGGTAAGTTTTTCAGATCGCGTCTCGCCAGATAGAACTTCGTAAATGGAGAAGACACCATATGGCATGATTTTATTTTTTGCCCTCTTTGCTTTGGAAGACACCACCCCCTACGTATTTCTTGCACAAGGTCTGGATGGACCCACGTGATCTTACCACGTTCTGTCGTGAGTGCCACCAACATTGATGTTGAGTCGCAAGCTGGCGACAGGTTGACGAATTCCATTACTGCCTTGGGGATTGGGGCTACGCCGTCTGGGCTTCTGTAGGAGAAAAGTTACCAAATTGAAGAGAGATCATGTTAGAAGCTACGACCTTGTCTTCAGCTTCGAGGTTGATAACTTGGCTTTCGATAAGCTGTTGTATCTTCTTCTTCAGGACGATGCAATCCTTGGTAGGATGGTGCACATACTAATGATAAAGACAGTACTTGGGATCATTGAGTTGGTTCGCCTCCACAGTACGTCGTGGTGGAGGCAATGTCAGTTTATTACCCTTCATTAATGTGTGAAAAATGGTAATAACATCATCTTCGTCAAAGGAAAAGTCTCCTTGGGTTTGTCAGGAGCGCCCTAAGAATTGGAAGCTCCCTTAGAAGTGTCAACCTTCAAGACTTCTTTCCCTTTACCCCCACGGACAGGGATAGTTTAGGGGTGCTTGCTTTTGTCATCAGATTTGGGTGTCTTCAATCCCAAAAATTTCAGATTAGGGACATCATTTTCAGCAGCCCCAATGAAAGCGGGCTATGTATCATACTTATGTATACCCAGACAGAACTTCACTATAGGAAGGAAGTTATGTCGACATGTATCCATAAGCTCTGAGTCTGGTATACCGAAGGGCATCTTCAATGCTAGTCGCCTGAAGCGTTCGATGAAAGCAATAATAGACTCACTCCTGTTTGCCATTGATTGTAAAAGTACAGAACAATTATCGGAGGACTGAACTTAGACTCACAATACAAACTCGCTTGTACAAAGAAAGCCTAGGGACAAAAACCTAGGTACAGCAATCTAAGTATAATTATTTATTTTAGATTCTGGGGGGTGACGATAGAGGCTCGGGAAGGCGACGCAGCCCTGCCTTACTCCTTGGACGATCGGTATGCAGCCTTGGCTCCTTGTGAAAAGATGGTTGGCGTTGACGAAGAAGTGCTCTTTTTGCTCCTCTGTTGCTCTCTGGCTTCTCTCTCTCTCTGTGTATTCTCTCTCTGACTCTGTATATTTTTATTCTTTTGTTACCGGTCCTTGTTCAAAGAAATGATGGCTATTATAAGAATGGGGTATGATCATTAGGGTTCGCTAATGATCATTTGTTTGGAATGTCGGCGCTCCTTCAATCTATATGAACCCTTGATCCTGATTACAATGAATCTCGGCCATTAATGAGGATAGCACGAATCTTGTGAGCAATTAATGTTAACTGCTTTAAATCCATGATAGATTCTACCAATATCCGATTGCTCGCCACGTGTCCCGTTGGCTTGATGATAAATGATATGCCTTGATCTCAGTAATTATGATGATGATGTCAAATATATTTATTGAGATTCGTTAAATCGTTGATTGATCGATGCCACGTGTTTTGATTGTGGGTCCTGCCAGAGCCGCATAGGATGGGCAACACTTGAACCGCAGGGAGATACTCTTCGTGAGCCGCATATGCATAGTCTTTGCGAGCCGCATGAGCTAGCGTTGTATTGAGCCGCAGGGGCTGAGCTCTCAGTGGGCCGCATATGGCTGATTTCTGCTAGTCATATAGGGTGACTTTTCAGTGAGCCGCATGAAGCTGTTCTCTATTTAAGCCGCATGAGATTTGCCACGTGGCAACCTAGGATTTCTGACGGATCGGGTCAGAGATCTTCTTCCTTTCCCGAAGCGTCTGTTATTATGGCAGAGCCATTATGACACTTTATGCCAGAGCCACAGTCGTCAAATCGTGTCAGAGCATTAAATGAGGCCACTATTCAAAGGGCCAGCTGTAGGGAAGGATCACAGGGGACACGTGGCATGGATCGAGCCGCATATTCCTGCTGAACCGCATACACTCTCGAGCCGCATGAGACAGAGAGTCTTCCTTTGAACTGTATAAGATAGCTCCCATATGAGCCGCATGGGCTTCGTATCCGGAGCCGCATGGACCATTATTCTGATATTTTCATGCTTCTACAGGACCCCCTTCAAAGTTTTCAATTTGCAAAATTGAAACACTTTGAATAAGAAGCATGGTCCCGTTCATGCCGCATAAGTGTCCCAGCCGCATAGATTCATCTGTCCGCATAGGCTCCTGTCGAGCTCGGGGTCAAATTGCAACCTTGAAGTCCCTTCCTGGCGGGGTGGGATTGGCTGCACTGTTGGAACCTAAGCTGACAGAGGCTGATCAGCTTGTGACCCAACTACTGGCGATACGACAGGCGGGCTTGCCTGCTGCGATTGAGCGGGAGCGTGGCTTCCTTATTGCTGCTGGGTAGGATTAAGCTAGCCCGAGATACTGCTGGACCAATTGTACAGGGGGACCTTGATAAGTTCTCCGCTTCGTATGACCAGCTGGGTCGTAGGAGTCAGGCTTGCCGTGCTCGGGAAGAGTCTGCTTCTCGTGGAATTGCTGATACGAAGGAGCGGATTCTTGGGCTCCAGAGGCAATTGGCCTTCTTAGAGTCAGAGCTGGAGGCTGCTCAGGCGGAGCAGGAGTCGATCGTTCGGGAGGCCGAGAAGGTTTCCCGATCTTCCGATAGCCTGGAGCGGGCTTTTAAGAAATTTGAAGATAACTGGCAGGCTCATGCTCATCTGGAGGATGAGGCGGTGCTGACCTACGAGGCAGAGCGTCGAGCCTCCCAGAGGTTTGAGCGGTCGGTTGCTTTGCTGACAGACCGTCTCAGGGCGTTATGTGCCCAGAGCAGTGATCAGCCGTATGTTTTCTTTTGCTTCTCTTTTTTCTCTTTTTTTTTGTAAGGGGTGTGATCCCCAAATGATGTAGTACTTAGAATTCCGAATAAATGAGCATGTTTCAACTATCTTCTCTTTCTTGTACTTGTGGCGTTTGCGGAATTGGACTTGCTGGGGGATTATTTGTGGACCTGTTATCCTAGGCGTACCTTGGTTTTAAGTACGGATAACAAGTTTGGACAGGATGTCCGGAACAGCCGTGGCAAAGTGGTCATGGATGTTCTCGGTGCTTAAAAAAAGAATTCCGTAGAGCAGCTGGGCTCCCGGGGCATGGTGGGGTAGTGGATTTATGCTAGGAAGCTTAGCAAAGAATATTTGTGGACCTATTATCCTTGGCGTACCCTGGTTCGGGATACAGATAATAGGGTGAAAGAAAAACCAACATATTTGCTCAGAGGTCATGAGGACATGGCAAGCATGAGGGTTTTACCGTGGAACCTTCCTGCTCAGAGGTAGTGAGGACATGGCAGGGGAGGTTTCACGGAAGATATTCGTGGTCAACAACGGACATTTGTGGACCTATTATCCTTGTCGTACTCCAGTTGTGGGTATAGAATAGGTCGAAAGGAGACCGACATACTTGCTCAGAGGTAATGTGGACATGGCAAGCATGAAGGGTTCTTCGACGGAGCCTTCCCACTAGAGGTAATGATGACATGGCAGGAGTGGGCTCAATGAAGAGGGAGTACATAGAATGACTCAGAGGCAAGAGAACTGGAGGTTCTATGTGAGGGGCGGTTTGTTTTTGGTAGAAGTGAAAACGATTCAGAGGTAATGAGGACATGTCCGTTTTCGGAAATTTGTGGATCGATTACCCTTTTTGTGTACTGGAGTGCGGGTATTGGATCATAAGGGAGGATCTCTTAGGAAGAAAGTTCAGAGGTATAATCATACGTGACTTACTATCTGAAAGAGTGACCGAAATGTGAGTTCAGAGGCACCAGCGGGTATATAACTCGGTAAATTAACATATTGAGAAGGTGGGAGTCCAGCGGCACCAGCGGGTACATGACTCGATAATCTAAAGGGATGTAGGGTGAGTTCAGGGGCACCAGCAGGTACATGACTCGATGATTTTGAAATGTTGTGGGTATGAGTTCAGTGGTACCAGCCGGTACATGACTCGATAATCTGAAATGCTGAGGGTGTGAGTTCAGTGGTACCAGCGGGTACATAACTCAAGGACTTTGTAGCGAATGTCGTTTAGACATAATATTTCTTCAGGAACTTGCCATTGACGGGTAGCATGAGCAAGTCTCCGTTTTGCTTTGCAAGGCGGTAAGCACCGTTGGAGAATACCGTCTCAATGATAAACGGACCCTCCCACTTTGGTTGGAATTTGCCGGCGGTCTTGTGAGTCATGACCATTGGCCTCCGGACTGCCAAGACGAGATCGCCTACCTGGAATGTTCTGATTTTGACCTTCTTGTTGAAGGCTCCTGAGATGCGTGCTTGGTATAGCTCGATCCTTTGCTGAGCTAGGAGGCGCTTTTCATCTAAGGCCTCTAACTCTTGCAGTCGACGTCGGTAGTTATCATCGGTTGTCAATTGATGGTGAGGGCGACACGTAGTGAGGGGATCTGTGTCTCCAAGGGGAGTACTGCCTCACTCCCGTATACCAGAAAGAATGGCGTATTTCGGTGGCGTTCGGACCGTGGTGCGATAAGCCCATAAGCACTCGCCGAGCTTCTCGTTCCAGTCGCGCTTGTTGGAGGAGACAAACTTCTTGAGCAGTTTGATGATTGTTTTGTTGAACGCCTCTGCTAACCCATTTACTGCCGGGTTGTACGGCGTCGAGGCGATATTCTGAATACGGTTATCGCAAAACCGATAGAATGCGTGGCTTGTAAACTACGGACCATTATCATGGATGATCCTTCGGGGCAGTCCAAAGCGGTAGATAACGTGGTGTTTAAGGAAGCTGATCACGTTTGAAGTCTTGACTTCTGCGAGTGGGACAGCTTTCGCCCATTTAGAGAAGTAATCAGTGATCGCAAGTATGAAGCGATGTCCTCGGGAGGAAGGTGGGGTGATTGGACCAATAATATCCATTCCCCATGCTTCGAATGGCCAGGACGCCACTGTCGGATGTAAAAATTCGGATGGTTGGTGGATGAAGTCCGCGTGGACTTGGCAAGCTTTGCACTTTCTAGCATAATCTATCGCGTCTGCCACCATTGTGGGCCAATAGTAGCCCATTCGGCGAAGGCGGTCTTGTAGTTTGGGCCGGGCTGGTGGGCCCCGCAAACACCGTCATGGGCTTCTCGTACGGCTTCTTTGGCTTCTGTTTGACAGACACCGAAGCAGTAATCCGTCGTAGGAGCGGAGATACAACATTTTGTCTCTGTATCGTAGAAGAATCTGAGGGAACGCCTTCTGATGGAAGTAGCTTCCTTTGGGTTCTCAGGCAGGATGTCGTAGAGACGAAGTCGATGAATGGTTGTCTCCAATCTGGGGCATCATCGATCGTCTGTGCGGAATAACTTGCGACGAATTGTACATTTTTTGGGACAGACCAGTTCATGGCCTATCACTTCCACTGATTGTCGATCATAATTCAAAACTCTAGGGAAGCGACGAGACCAGCTAGGGCATCGGCTTCAATATTTCGGAGTCTGGGGACGTGCTCGATGAAGAACCCTTCAAATGCCGAGATGATATTAATCGCTATTTGATGATAAGGGATCATGTCTTCATGGCGGACCTCGTACGAACCCCGGATCTGATTGACGATTAGTTGGAATCGCGTATGCTTCAAGGTATTCTATCCCCAGCTCTCTTGCAAGTTGGAGGCCAATGACCAGAGCGTTGTACTCGGCCACATTGTTAGAGCAGGGTTAGTGAGGGAATAAGCGCGGTTAATCACCAATCCGGAAGGAGAGATTAGTACTACTTGACTCCGACGACTATATTGCCTTTAGGTCCGGTCCTTGAAGCGCCATCGAAGAACATTCGCCATATATTTTCGTGGGAGGTTGTATGCGAGTTGACGACCTTATCTGGGATCTCTTCGTATATCCTGGAGGACTCCGAGCCTGGGTGGGCTACCAAAAATCTGCCAGGGCTTGACCTTTGACTGCCTTTTGGGGGACGAAGATCATATGATAAGGGGACAGTATTGCCCATGTAGAGAGGCGAGAGCTGAGTGCCCCTGGTTTAGTCATGAGGACCCTGAGAGGGTTAACTCGTGAGATCACATGTATTTGTCCTATGACATAGTGCCACGTTTTCTGAATGGCGAACACCAGAGCGAGGCATTCCTTCTCCACAGCGGTGTATCGGTGTTCTGGTCCAATCATCATTCGGCTGAGGTAATATATGGCCTGTTCATGGCCTGCATCGTTATTCTGTGCCAGCAGAGCACCGAGGGAGTGTTCTACTGCTCGTACATAGAGCAGAAATGGTTTTCCAGGGACTGGGGCTACCAAGACCGGAGGATTTGACAGATATTCTTTGATGCTATCGAAAGCACGCTGGCATTCTTCATCCCATGAATGAGACTCTTTCTTCATGAGGTGCGTAAATGGTCGGCATTGCCCGGAGAGGTTGGAAATGAACCTTTGATGTAAGCTAGCCTTCCCTGAAGGCCTCTGAGTTCGCGGAGATTTCTCGGGAGACCTATCTCCATGATTGCTTTTGTCTTCTCAGGGTCTACATGGATACCCTTTGCAGTGATGATGAAGCCTAAGAACTTCTCGCTAGATACGCCCAGGAAGGACTTCGTAGGGTTCATCTTCAAATTGTGCGTCCGCATTAGGTCGAATACCGTCCTTAGATCCTGCAGATGGTCTCCTTTGCTACGGCTCTTGACGGCTATATCATCAACATAGCACTCCACCGTCTTGCGTAAGTGGTCTCTGAAGATGATGCTCATAGCTCTTTGATATGTGGCGCCAGCATTCTTTAAACCGAAAGGCATGACTGTGTAGCAGTACGTGCCAATCGGTGTTCGGAATGATGTATGCTTTTGTCGTCGGGAGAATCTTGATTTGGTTGTATCCCGAGAAGCCATCCATGAATGACATATGCTCAAAGCCGCAGGTATTGTCGATCATGATGTCTGTGATAGGAAGGGAGAATTCATCTTTGGGACATGCCTCGTTCAGGTTACGGAAGTCGATGCAGATTCGAATTTTTCATTCTTCTTGAGGACAGGTACTATATTGGCGACCCAATCGGGATGTTGCTCCTCACGAATGAAGCCGCTGGCTATTAGTTTGTTGACTTCAGCTTCGATCGCGTCCATGATGCCTGGGCGGAAGCGTCGCTGTTGTTGTTTGACTGGCTTCGCATCTGGCTGAATATTGAGTTTATGAAGAGCGATGTCAGGATTTAACCCTGGCATGTCTTCATAGCTCCAGGCGAACACATCAATGTACTCCCTGACAAGTTCTAACAGCGACTCCCATTCTTCGTTGGTTAGGCTTTCACTGATGAAGATCGGTTTTGGAGAAGATTCGCTGCCGAGATCCACTTGTATGACCTTATCTTCAGTAGGAGGTTCTCTCAGTTCGAATCACTTTTTCCATTGCGCATCTAATTGCTGGGCCCATGGCTCTAGCTCGAGGATTTTGGGGATGTCTTCGTCTTCCTTGTAAGCGTCGACAAACGTCATGTTGACTGACATGACTTGTCTGAACACATCTCGAGGCTGGTATCTGAGTCGAAAGTTGGTGATCCGGTTGAATGTGACTGCCAGTTGCATTCTTCATCTGAACTTTTCGGGGTCGTAGTAGGCGTTACATACCCCAACCCACATCGAGTTTTGTTATAGTAGTTCGTGGTTTACCCGCCGGGACTGGCGGCTTCAAAGGTAATCGTCGCCCAGTGCCATAGTTCAATCCTGGCGTAGTCTTAGATCATACCCCTGTTTCTGCATGAGATATTTGGATTGAGGGCTATAGAGATACATAGGCAGTCTCCCGGCATCTGACCCGAGGTCGTCTTCTTCTATGGTGCGAGGATGAGGGTTGTTCGTCCGGCCGAAGATGACTGGATGATTTTCCCTTGTGTATTCGGTAGGCGTCTTCTACTGGAGTAAGCTGGATTGCGGTGTACACATTTATCACCTGTGTGTGTAGGTGAGCGCCTATGCCGTATTCCATAACATACATCGTACATAGCTTATTGAGCTCGATGTAGTTCAAAGATAACCTTTATTGATGAAGTAAGGTATCTTTTCTAGGAGGATTACATCATCAGTGAAGGGGACATTAGTGTGGGCGGCCACATACTTGGCTAGCTCCGGTTCCTCTTCGACTACCCCCTGTGTGAACGAAGACTGAGAGGACGACCTAGAAAGCTTGATCGTCAGTGGTCCAGTTGATGGAGCAGAGCGTGGGTAGTTGGCAGACTGGCGACCCCCAGTTTGGCATTCGATGTGGAGCGAGGAGTGGCTGGTTCGCTGGAAGTGTAGACCTTGTATCGAAGCGACAACCTTTCTTGGGAAGGCGTATTGTCAATGGCCTGTCCGAGGGGTTGATCTTCTCTGTTTGTGGTTGACTGACTCTTGGTAACCTGATGGTTAGTGGCTCCGTTGTGGGTCTCCGCACTTGGCTGGATCTAGGCAGCCGGATTATCATCTGCTCCTCTTGCGCCGAGAGGCTGATCGTCCTTCCGCAGAGTGGCGGTGAGGGATGCAGACTTGCCCGGTTTACGAGCTTGGAGGTGGATCGTCAGGGGCCCTTCTGATCCCATGGTTGTCTCAGTATGAGCTTGTGCGCCACCTTCATCCAGGTGCCTCTTCGACTTTTCGTATAAACAGGAGTCCGAGTAGTAAGATTCGACCCATTTGAAGGGATCGATGTCAGCAAACTCTGTCTTCACGAAGCCGTGTTTGTCGACATATTTGAAGCACTGGTGTAGCGTGGAAGGCACGATCATATAATCGTGTATCCATGGGCGCCCTAAGAGGATGTTGTAAGAAGTGTCTGCATCTATGACGTAGCAGGTGATCTCGGATTGGAGATCGCCAATCTGACACTTCAGACGAATCTTCCCGATAGGGTAGCTCCTGTCCGAATTGAAACCGCTGATGGCGGTGCTTGTAGGTGTCAGGCGATGCATTGGGATGCGAAGATGATGTAGCAGACCTTTCGGGATGATGCTTCTGGAAGAGCCAGGATCAATGTGCATCCGATCCACCTTACGTCGCCGATGTATCCCGTGTAGTATAGCGGGCGATCATGTAGGTTGGTTTTGATGAGCATGTCCTGCGGAGTGAAGACGATGTTGGGCATTGCTCCCGTACAGGCACTATCTTGGAGATCCATGGGTGAGTCCTCCCCAGTGAGGTTAGATTGAGCGAGATAGGCATCGACATTTTGGAGTGCTTCGCTCAGTGCAATACGAACGTCCTTGGAGACCTTAGGAGTTCGTACAATGACAATTTGGTCGGAGTGTTAGCCAATTGTGCTAAGATGTCAAAGTTGTAGGGCCTCTCTAGCCCTTGGGCTGCGTCCTTTCGGAGAGATTTGTCGAAGCGAGTCTCCTTCGGCCTAGGCTTGTCGGTCGTCGAAGGCTGAGCCGGTCCCAGAGCATCAGTTGCAGTGGGTTGATGATTTTCAGCTGGACTATCAACCACAGGTTGGGATTGTGCCGGACCGCGTGACGACGACTGTAGCTTCCTCGTTGTCTGCTGAAACTGTGCGGTAGGTCTTGATTTTCCCATTCTTTTTGTTGGCGGGAGATGGTGTGGGCCGAGTTACTTCTGACACCAAGTCTGGATGGACCCACATGACCTCTCCTCTTGAGGTGGTGAGAGGTACTAGACCAGCAGCTTGTTCTCGGGGCGGAGGAAGATTGGTAATCTCCATTGTCGCGAGAGGGACGGGAATTACCCCGTCTTGAGTCTCCGTTGGAGGGAAGTTGCCGAATTGTACGGACACCATATTGGCTGCTACGGTTACCTCTTCGAAGTCGATGGCCAGCAGCGTTCGAATCGATGAGGCTTTGGATGTACCATTTTAGTTGTTAGCAGTCATGTGTAGCGTGGTGTACATAACGGTGGTAATGGCAGAACTTGGGTTCTCCAAATCAGCCGGCCGAGGCTCCCGTCTTGGTGGAGGAAGCTGAATTCTACCTCCTTGTATGAGCATGTCTAAGATAGGCTTGACGTAGCCATCTTCGAAAGAGTAAGTGATTTGAGGCCATTGCTTGTCTGCTGGCTGTGGCTCGGGCTTCTGGGCCGTGTCGGCCACCATAGCCTGTTTTTCCTTGCTGTCCCGATTGTTGGAGGGGTTACCCCCATTATCGTTGTTAAGACGCTTGCCCTTGTTTTCTCCTTCTGATATGTGCAACCCCAGTTGGTGGGCCTTCTTCAGTCGTTCTTCAGCGCTTGTGGCGCTGATGATGAATGCCTTCCAATCTTTGAATTGACTCTCGCCCATCCAGAGACTGATCGTTGGAAGCAGTCTCTTTTGACAGATTTCGATCAAAGAAGAATTCGGATTTCCGGAAGGCAGCTTCATGGCGGTCTGGCGGAACCGCTCGATGTAGTTCCTTGTTAGCTCCTTCTCCCCTTGGAACGTCCATGAGAGTGGACATAGTGATGTCTTGTCCTACTTCATAGAATCATTCCAAGAACATGTGCTTGAAGCCGGCGAAGGAATGGATGCAGTTGTCCGGTAGATTGCGGTACCAATCAAAGGCGACTCCTTCCAATGCTCCAATGAATAACCGTGTGAGGATCGCATCTTCATGGGGCAGATGGTCGGTGGTGACCTCAAAGTAAGTGATGTATCGACTTGCTGAGGTTTTGCCATCATACGGGTTGATGTTGAACGGCTTATATCTTGGTGGGAATGGAACATCCCTCCACTCAGCAGGATATGGTTGCCGTATTCTGAGATCTTGAGCGTTTTCTCGGGCATGAAACATGGCACGGAGCTCTTGGACCTCTCTTCTTACTTCTCGGGTCTCATCTGTCGTGGCGGGGGCTGTTATTTCGGGAGGATTATTGCTCGGGTTTGGTGTCGCTGAGTTCGAATCTATATTGACCGCGGGGCCCGTGTTTGTTTGACCAGGCGCTCCTCCTTATAAAGTGGGCAGGGCCGCTTTAATCTCGTCTACAGACTTGACCAAAGCAAGTAATATGGCTTCGAGACTGTCGATGCGCTGGCGATCACTGGAACCACCTTGATCGTGTCCGTCATAAACACCATTCTTACGTGAGGAGTGATGGAAGGAACGGTGGAGGATGTGCCCTCTGAGTCGTACCCATGCACCGAGAAGTCATCGGGATAGGTGGGAATGTTCTCTTCGGGCTCGGACTCGAAGGGAATGGTATCCCCAGCTTCAGAGCTTGCCTTGTCTTGAGAGTTACGGATGTCCTCGGGGGCATCAGCGTCCGTTGCTCCTGATGGAAGAGTTGTTTGTGCGGACTCGGTTCCTTAGAACATCGGATTGTTGCGGATGTTCGGAGGAGTGCTACCCCCAGCTTCTTCAACCCCCAGCGATGTGGATGATGAATTTCCCATCGAGGTAAATTTCGTCTTTGAACGGGTGTGTTGGTATACACCAGTGGAGGGCAACCGTTTAGACGACAGTTTCTTAGTTGTAATGGTTGATATCTTCAGACTGGAGACGCTCGTTTTCTTCCTCCTCTCTTCGGCAGGAACTTTTGAGCAGAATTGCAGGAGACAACAGGAGGTGCCTCATCTTCTGAGTTCGGGTGCTGTAGCCTTTGGAAGGCGGATGGCCGAGCTTCCGTCATTGTCGCGTTATTGCAGCAGCAATTGACGATGATTTGGGTACAGCGATGTCCAAGCGAGGACCCTTTGCACACCGACACTCCTTCTCTTTCCTTGCATTTGTGGAGGATCGTCTCCCGCAGGTCAGAGGAACCACTCTGTCTGTTTGCCGTGGGGGGCTGGACTTGAGTGGTTGTATACAACTTTCCATCCGAGGCCCGTGTGATAGTCAACGGAACGCTCCGATAGTCAGAGGTTGGGACAGCTGACTGGGCTCGATGAGCCTGCGCTGCCCTAGACTTCCTCCTTCTAGCACTTGTGGGTGCGTAATAGGAGGAGTCCAAGTTGAATGCCACAGAGTCTGGCTTATCATACAGAGAATCATCAGGGTCGGGACCGTATGAGAGACGGTCGAAGACTGATCGAGAGAAGCGTGGAACGGACGCTATGCTGCTAGAGTTGGGTACCGTGCAGGCTGTCTGCATGCGAACGTCTTCTGCTATCGGATGAGTTGTCTTTGGGCGTCTAGGAGTCACGACCGTGCAGGCTGGCCGCATGCGGTTGGCAATAGTGGCCGCATGGGTTTTCTGCAAGCGACTGACTCCTGTAGCCTCATGTGTTTCATCCATGTGATTGGCGACCGTAGCTGCATAAACTATGCGACTGCCAGATGTGACCGCATGATTCTTCTTCATGCGGCTAGCGACTGTGGCCGCATGGGCTTTGTCCATGCGGCTAGCGGATGTGGTCGCATGAGCCTTTTTTACTCGGCTAGCACCCTTATGCGGCTCAATTCGCGTAGAGTTCCTCTTTGCCCCTGCAAGTCCAGCATCATAGTATTTTCTTCTGCCGGACTTGGGGACAGCATAGTTGTCTACGGTTTGAAGTGGGGCCGCAGAAGAGTCCTTCTCGCCGTCTTGAGCAACAGAGGGTACACCGTCGGGGGCTTGGGGAGGAGCAAATAATTTTGGTCTCCACTCTCTGCGAGCCTTTGTCGTGCGGGTGCGCTTCTGGACCGGGACAACGCTTCCTTCGGAGAGCATCTCTTCAAACGCTTGTTGGTCAAAGCGGACGACCATCTTTTGTTGCGTGGAGCCAAGTTTGGCTGCATCCGATTGCGTCACCAACTCCTCAGCCGTGGAGAAGTTAGTCTCCAGCAGAGTTGCCATCGTGTTTGCCATTGATTGTAAAAGTACAGAACAATTATCGGAGGACTGAACTTAGACTCACAATACAAACTCGCTTGTACAAAGAAAGCCTAGGGACGAAAACCTAGGTACAGCAATCTAAGTACAATTGTTTATTTTAGATTCTGGGGGATGACGATAGAGGCTCGGAAAGACGACGGCAGCCCTGCCTTACTCCTTGGACGATCGGTATGCAGCTTTGGCTCCTTGTGAAAAGATGGTTGGCGTTGACGAAGAAGTGCTCTTTTTGCTCCTCTGTTGCTCTCCTGGCTTCTCTCTCTCTCTGTGTATTCTCTCTCTGACTCTGTATATTTTTATTCTTTTGTTGTCGGTCCTTGTGCAAAGAAATGATGCTGGCTATTTATAAGAGTGGGGTATGATCATTAGGGTTCGCTAATGATCATTTGTTTGGAATGTCGGCGCTCCTTCAATCTATCTGAACCCTTGATCCTGATTACAATGAATCTCGGCCATTAATGAGGATAGCACCGAATCTTGTGAGCAATTAATGTTAACTGCTTTAAATCTCCATGATGGATTCTACCAATATCCGATTGCTCGCCACGTGTCCCGTTGGCTTGATGATAAATGATATGCCTTGATCTCAGTAATTATGATGATGATGTCAAATATATTTGTTGAGATTCGGTTAAATTGTTGATTGATCCGATGCCACGTGTTTTGATTGTGGGTCCTGCCAGAGCCGCATAGGATGGGCAACACTTGAACCGCAGGGAGATACTCTTCGTGAGCCGCATATGCATAGTCTTTGCGAGCCGCATGAGCTAGCGTTGTATTGAGCCGCAGGGGCTGAGCTCTCAGTAGGCCGCATATGGATGATTTCTGCTAGTCATATAGGGTGACTTCTCAGTGAGCCGCATGAAGCTGTTCTCTATTTAAGCCGCATGAGATTTGCCACGTGGCAACCTAGGATTTCTGACGGATCGGGTCAGAGATCTTCTTCCTTTCCCGAAGCGTCTGTCATTATGGCAGAGCCATTATGACACTTTATGCCAGAGCCGCCACAGTCGTCAAATCGTGTCAGAGCATTAAATGAGGCCACTATTCAAAGGGCCAGCTGTAGGGAAGGATCACAGGGGGACACGTGGCATGGATCGAGCCGCATATTCCTGCTGAACCGCATACACTCTCGAGCTGCATGAGATAGAGAGTCTTCCTTTGAACTGATAAGACAGCTCCCATATGAGCCGCATGGGCTTCATATCCGGAGCCGCATGGACTATTATTCTGATATTTTCCATGCTTCTACAACTCCTCCTTTACTTGGTCTCAGATAAGGGTGGACATACTAACATGTATGCTACTCTCATAAAACCTGTTGAGGAATAACCTCTCTAAGTCTTTAAAGGAATTAATGCAACCGTCAGGCATACTGCAGAACCATTGAAAAGCTACCCCCTGTAAGGTGCTGATAAATACCTTTGAAAAGAACGGAACGTCCCTTGGTAAGTGCAGAGTCTGCGTATTGAAGTATATCATGTGTTGGCGAGGAGGAGTCATCCCGTCAAATGAATTTAGCATTAGTAGCTTGTAGTTAGGAGGGTAAGTAGCATTCTCCCATTCAGGAGGATAAGGTTGAGATATCTCCATCTTCTGAAGCTCGTCTTTGTGTGAGATGGTATCGAGACGGGCAACAAGAGAATGAATTACATCCTGCTGATTGAGCAGATATTGAGAAACGACTGTTGTACGGTTGTCAAGCGTCGTTGGCGAAGGACCACCCCCAACATTTACGGGATTTGGAGGAGGCGGAACGGAATGATACACTTTTTGTAGTGAAGGAGAGTTGTTGCTATAAGCCGGACTAGCGTGTGCTGAGACGTTCGGTTGAGGTGGAGGAACAGCCCAGCAGTTTGGACTACCATGATACTGGTAAGCATATCAGTGATCTTGGCAAATGCCATTTCAAGACTCTCTAGCCGCTTGTTGGTCTGATCACTGGATTCTTCAGGTCTCTATCCATCCGCCATATACGCAGATAATATGCGAGGATGAATAGAGAAGATAGTACAACTGGTGCTGACACTGTCTACCTCTGAGTTGAAAAGACCCTCGTCTTCAGGCAAAGGAGGTTGATAGTCACCGTCGGACTTGAAGAGATCATCGTCATCTGGAAGGCTACCCCCGTCATCTGGAAGGCTACCCTCGGTGTGAAGGTCGTCTGCTTCAGATTATGAGGGAATACTACCCCTAGCTGAAGGATCATCACCCCCAGCTTGGGAGTCCTCATCATTTATACGGAATCTCGTCCTTGACAGAGTACCCATATAGACTCTTTCAGATGTAACAACTCGCTGGCTGTTTGTTGGCATACTTCTTCTTCTTCTGTTCGTAGGACTGAGAGAAAAGGTTGGGTTAGTGGTCCACCTTCTTTGATTGTGGCTCCCGTAAGGAGGACCCCATGAAGCCATCTTCGATGAAACACATAACAGCTTTTTATCATCAGAGTGCTGCAGTCATCGAAACACAGACTGCCTCGGAGGCACCTTCATTGCTTTGGAGCAGCAACATTTGATGACAATACTGGTACACGGATATACGCCATAAATTGTAGTATCCTCCCTCGCTTTACGCTTATGATTTATCATGTCGTGTAAATCGATGGAAGGGAGTTTTGCCTTAAAACCCATGTCACATGCATCACCGAGCTTTGTATATGGGTTTGTAAGGGAAGTTGGCACATCCGGACTTAGTTTATCTGCAGGGGCAACCCCCACACCTAAGTTCCGTGATCCATGCTATACGCGGTGGGGTCTGTCTTTTTGCTGTGGGCGCATAGACCCTGGAGCATGCCCTTGGGTACTTGCTTTCCTGAAGTCCTGGCAGCATGCCTGGCCCTCCTAGATGTGGGCACATAGAACGGGTCATCAGAGCATGGGCGCATAGCTCTAGGCGCATGGCCCTGGGCGCATAACCTGTCGAAGACAGAAATTCTCTAGCCAGAGTTATGCACCTACATGCTATCTTGGGCGCATGCTTTGGAAAATAGTGTTGTTTTCTTCTAGTTTTGCCTTCTTCATTTGCGAGCCTCGCTGAGTTTGTTCAGAGCATCGATCACTTCGATTCTTGGCATCATAGTATTTTCCTTTGCAAAGTCTCGAGTGTTGAACACTCTGTTGTTGATTGCACAAGAGGGAAGTCAATAGGCTAGTAGAGCCCGGAACGATATGCGCCTTCTTCGTATTGGGAGCTCCTGTAGAGGGGTTATGCTCCTCCATGACGGAGTTCCCTTTCGGTTGCATATCTTCTACGACACTGGCAGGATATGCAGCGCGAGCCTTCGGAAGCTAAGTCTTGCGAGGCTTGTTTCGCTTAACTGATTTTGAGGAAGTAGAGCCATCCCTCGAGTGCATCTCGTCGAACGCCTGCTGATCGAATTTCACGATCAACATCTTCTGAGTGCTCCCCACTTTATCGGTATCGGACTGCATCACCACCTTCTCATCAGAGGAAAAGGTAGTCCCCAGCAGAGTCATCATTTTTGTGGACACACACAAAAAAGAAGAAGAAATACTATCTTTTCTTATTGGCACAAGGTACCATAAATCGAGTACGCCTGAGAGATCCTGCACTAAGGATCCCCGAGTACAAAAAGAATTCTGAGGAATGGGATGATGGAGATCGAGCGACAGTTGCTCTTTTACTCCGTTAACACTCCGATTTACAAAAGTGGAAGAAAACCTAAGAAAATTGCTAACTCTCGGCTCACTGGCAAGAAGGGCAGCAATTTGGCTCATGAAATGCTCTCCGTTCTGTGTATCTTTGAAGCGGTATGAGACCCCTATTTATAGTCGTTTTATACTGAAACGACTGTTATGCGCCCACAGGTAGAAAATACACTAATTTTACTATGGGCGCATAACACCCTTTTGGGCGCATAGGGTGTAGGCGCATGGACACTGGATGATCGTGGGTAGATTATGGGGTTGACGTGGCTGCATGCTTCGGTGCACGATTGCTCGTGGAGACTGACGTGGCCGCATGCTTCGGTGCACATGTTGACTGAGTCATAGGGATCTGCTGCCTTGGGCGCATAGTGTGGGAGTAAGTTTATGCGCCCACACTTGGGTGCATGTTTGATCTGCATAAAAACAATATTGGCGCGTAGCCCCTCTTCGATCATGTGGGCGCATAGCCTCCCTTTGGTTATGTGGGCGCATAGCTTCTTTTGTCATATGGGCGCATAGTATTCTTCTTCATGTGGGGTACATAGTCTTATATTTTTTATGCTTCTACAACGCAGTTAACAACATCAACGAGAATAGACAGGAGGGTATGGTGACAGATATATCTGGGGAAGGCACCTCTAACTGTCAATGAAGGAATGTCCAGAGCAACGATTTGAGAGTAGTAGAGAGGACGACAATTACTACGCCGAACGGACAGGAGATAGAAATCGAGATCGAAACTAAATGCGACGTACATCTACCGAGGCTAGCTTGGATGGAGCAGGAGAATGAGGGTCTTGTAAACCCCCTGAATTTTCAGGGAATTTTTAAAATTATTAGTTTTTTTTTTGAAGAATAGCTTGTTAATCTATTTATTTAAATAATTAATTAATTATTTCTAATCAGGATTTAATTTATATTATAAATATATATATAGATGCAAGATTACTAAATATTGTTATTTGTTAAATAAATGCTGTTACATTAATTATTAAATTATTTATAAACTCTAACCAAGTTTCATATAGATTTATTATTAGATTATATTTATATCAATAATTAAATATATATAGTGTTATTATTCAATTGGTTTTATTTTTAGATTATATATATATCCATACTTATATAGATGTGGTGTTAAAATTCCTAGCAACCAAACCCATTCCTTAAGTTTAACCCTAACTTAGGTCCAACCCAGTATGGTCCTATTCATTTGGATCTCCTTCATGCATATATATATATATGCATCTACTCTCAACCCTAACCCTAAACTTGCCTCCACACAAACCACCAGCCCCCCCTTCATCACCGCCACCCTATCCCTCTCTCTCTCTCCTCTATCTCCTTCCCCCCTCACCCGGAGCCCCGCCGTCGACGACGACGGCGTTTCCCGCGCCCGCGTGTAGCATCCGACGGCCCCCTCATCGGCGCAACCCCCTCTCGTCGGCGAGCCACCCCCCTGCGGCGTGGCAAGGTAACCCCGACCCCCCGTGGCGCTGTCACGTGGATTAAATCCTCTTTGCATGCTTTAAACCAAGTTTTAATAATTAAATTCTGAATATTCAGATTATTGTAAGGATTGTTGTGATGAATAGATTGATGATTAATTAGATCTAAATGTAGGAAATCATTGGTAAATATGTAGGGGTTCTACCCTAATTTTCGTGTGATTTAATATTAATTATTGATATTTATTTATATTTAATTATGAAGTTTCAATGTTAGTAATTAATTAAATGTGTTTTCTGTTTTAATTTTTATGTAACATTTTGATTACGAATTAGAGAAAACTTTGTACATGAAAAAGTTTGTATAATTAATATAATATTTTGAAATAATTTTTCCAGAATTTGTGTAATTTAATTTATAATTATTTTATGTGAACAACAGCGAATTTACACTGTTTAATTAATTCCATTTTGATGCTTATTATTTAATTAATAAATAATTAAATAATATAACTTATATGGAAAATATAGATTTAATTATAAAGTAAGTTATGGAAATTTTTCCAGAATTTGATTGGTGTTTAAAATATTATATTTAGATTTATCTTGGAAGTTTTGTATTAATCAAATTGAATATTAAATATTGTTTTCAATTTATCTTATTTATTTGGTTAGTAATTAAATAATACTTATTGAATAGAAAATGTTTGTAATAGCATGTTATTCTGTAGAAAAATAATTCCAATATTTATTTATTATTATTTATAATTATTTGGATTTAGTTGAGTAATTTCTAGATTTATTACGTAAGTTGAATATATTATATAATTAATTGTTATTAATTATATAAATATTGTAAATTTTTCTGAAGTGATATGATTCTATTAGAAATGTGTAAATATGGTATTTAGGAATTTATTTTATGTATTTTAGATATATTTACAAATTTTTAAGACTTAAAAGTAATTTTGAGAATCATGTTTAGGTTTATGTAATCAATTGTGTAATAATTATTTATTGATTTAAATAATTATTAATTTTGTGTTACTACTGTGAATTTAGTTTTAATGATTAAATTTAAGGTTGGTGGTGATTTATTTGGATTTATTTAGAATTATTAAGTACTTATTGTTATTATTCAACTAGTTATTTAATAAATAGTTTAATGGTAATAATTCATTTTCTGTAAAATATATATATAATATATATTTATTATTCTGATATTATTTAGTTTATTATTAAAATAGACTAAAAATGATTTTTAAGGATTTTTACTATTTAATTTAGTATTATTAGGAATTGTGTATTCATGTGTGTATTAAAATGGTTGGTTAATTGATTATCATTAATTAGTTAATTAATTATTAAATATTTAGTTGTAAATAAATTTCAGAATATAAATGGTATGATAATAAGTATGGTTACCTACTTATTATTGTATAATTATTATTCATAAAAATTTGATACTAGTTAGCTAGTAGTACTAGATTAATTTAAATTATAGATTACTTAGCAATTAAATAAATTGTTTAAATTGTTTAATTAGTAATTAATTAGAGATAAATTTTGTTTAGGATTATTTGCTTCTCGGGACTCGGACTCTACTTTGGACCCAGATACTCAGTTGCTGGACACAGGCAAGTACACCTTGCTTGATTGTATATTTTTGCAGTTAGTTTATGTTACCTAGTTACTTCTCAGTTGTGTGCACGCATCTAGTAGTAGTGGACTTATCCCGTGTATTATGAAGGTATGTGGTACCTTCTAGCCGGACACCGTATCATACACGATCACTATATGAGTGAGTTGAGAGCATGGATTTGTGTGTCGACTGATCATTGGCACGTGAGTTCGCGTCTGGTCTAGTGGTTGGTACAGGTCTACTTATATATACTATGACATCTTGCATATTATTTGTACCGCGTATACGGTACGGATATACATTGGGTGGGGAGAGTCTACTAGTGGTGTATGAGAATTTCTGTTTCCAATGGATGCTGGATGCTCGTAGCCCCTCGTTTCTCAAACCGTAGAACGCTTGGTGGCCGTTTCTTCTTCTTCTCCCCCTCTCATGTGCCACTAGAGATGTCTCGAGTGCATTTTACACATAGATGGTTAGTTTACCTGTCGTATGTTGCATGATATATCCTGTCCTTATTTGGTTGGGGAGATGTTATGTTACATTTTGTTCTAGTTATTTATATACTGCCCTGTACTATCATGCATGTCGATTTCTTGTGTACTTGTTACGTCCCTCTGAGGACCTGGCACCTTTTCCAGATTGGGACGAGCACAGGTACCGACGGACTACGGAGATTGGAGACTTTTGCTGACGAGGACTTCAATGTTGAGCCTCGTGAGTTTCTTGAGTTCTTAGGTGATTTCTGCTAGTGGCTATCTATTTCTTTTCTGGTTCAATTGTACTCTTTTAGTAGTTCATTCATACATTTATTGGTGGATTATTTTCCACTAGTCATGACTTGTAGTTTGATTCAGAGTTATTTTCATTCCTTCCAGCTTTATTCTGTGATTTTTCCTGTGGATGAGATTAGTATTTACCTGCCTGTATTGTTATTTAGTTGTTACTTCAGCGTACTACGATCGAGTATAGTCCATTAAATTGGGGTTTTTCTATACTTGATCGTACAGCTGGCACGCCACGTGTTCCTGGTCCCACATATCTTGGAACCAGGGCGTGACATGTTTTTAGTGGTGGCCCATGCAGGTCAAGAAAATATTGTTTGGTTACTTTACCGTACCAAGCAAGCCTGCGTATAGGATTAGGACTATCGTGTCTCATCCACAATTGATTATTTTTATCCTTTGATCTCGTTTGATTTCGACTCATTTCAAACTCCTCGAAATACTTGATCTCTTCTTTGATTTATATCTTCTGACTCTTTGACTTCCTTGCAATTATATCCTTCTCGATCTAATCTACCGTACCCCTTGTTTGTCATGATTGATAGAGGTTTGGAAGATGCTATACTATATACACTCTTGAGTAACTATATGGCTAGATGGGTTACCTTGGCAGCTAATTAGGCGGTTGAGTCTATAATTGAATTCTGGGAAAGTACTAAATATTGCAGGTTGATGAACACCATATTTTTGAAAGATATAATTTTGTATGAATGATTAGTTAATTCAAAGTTGAATAGTAATAATATATCAATTTCGAATGATAGTGAGAAAGATTACTTATACTCATATGGGAAAGACTGTTAGAAGTTGATTAATAAAATAAACTCGATGATCGATTTGAGAGGATGATTTAAAGTTTTGATTTGAGTTTTTTTAAAAAAAAACATTTCTATGATTGGTTAGAGAGGATATAAAATCAACTTGATGATTAAAAATTTAAATATTCACATTGCTACATGAGATTTAAATTGGTTGATGATTTATGTTGGTTTCCAAAATAGAAGAATAATTTTTTTTTTAAATTTGAGGATAGATGATTGTAAATAGAAATAGTTAAGAGTTGCCTATGAGATTTATATTTCTTTAAAGATTGAATATTTTGACCTTGATGAAAAAAGGGTTTATTTAAGAAGAATTTAGAAATTTGATGCATTTCATAAAGTGATTTAAAATTTGGAGTTGGGTAATTTTAATTTAAAAATTTTGAGGAGAAAAGAAAAGGATGTTTGTACTATAATAAAGTTTATTTCGAGGATCGATTTAGAAATTTGAGGTATTTTTTTTGTGATTGAATTTTGTTTGATGGAACAAATTTTGATTGAAAAAAAAATTTGAGATTTAAATCTTTTTTTTTAGATTGATAAATTTTTATTGAAGTTTCTTTTGGAAAAAAAGAAGAAGAATTTAGTATTATGATAATATTTATCTCGGTGATTGATTTAAGTATTTTCATAAGAGAGTTACAATCTTTTATATTAGGTAAACTGAATTAAAGTTGAGAAAAAAAAGGGGGAAAAATAAAAGGGAGTTGGTGTGATGATAAAAGGATTGGTTGGGTATTTTAAAGTTATAATTATGATTATATGCGACGATCTTAAAGAGATTAAGGAAATTGGTGGATGATTGTTTTGATTTAAAGATTTTATACTGAAGGAATTTATGAAGAAATTTTATTTACAGGAATTTGATTTTTTTTTATCTTGATGAGGAAATAAACATAGAGGATGTTACTCTAATGAGATAGAAGTGTCACACCTTAGTTGCCATATTTTTCATAGCCATGATAGTGATTATATGCAGTTAGAGTTAAGTCATCGACCCATGTGACTATGTCTTCTTCTTAAAATTTTATCATCCTTGTTCTCGACCCTAAACTAGTATCATGATTCCCTAATTGTTTAGAGCTATAGATGTCTATAAATTTTTCTTGACCATACCCCAAATCCGTCAACCAGTATATCTTCTCCTATATTTTAGTATTATATTATTAGTATTAATATTAGGAATATCTATTTAGTTGTTTGTTACTTTACCTGTAGACAATATTGGTTGATATTTTCTGTAATAAAAATTTTCCTTCACCTTTAGCTCATGCTACGGTTGCCGAGCTAAATGCTGTAAGGATTTTTTTATTATCTAATTAGTTTATTTTCTTTCCTGATTTACTATTTATCGTGCTGCATAATTCTAGTATTATCGATCCAAAATTTGTTTTCTTAAGCAATAATGGAAAGCAGATCATTACGTCTTATCCTTTTGAATAGACCAAAGGATTTTTTTTTTCTTCTCATGTTAGGATTATTATTGCTTCTCTAGAAAATTCTATGTTGTTGCTACAATTTGGTAGGATAAACTTGCTTCCCTAAAGAGACAGTTAGAGGTACTAGTTCAATTCTTATAAGTTGGGTAGTATACCTTGTAGTCTAGCATCATACTTTTCTCAGGACCATTAAGAAATTATAGTTGGATAACACTGACTATATGTTGGTATAAGTATTTAGATTACCTAGACATAACTTTGTGGGTTCCTATCCCTAGCTCAACTAAGGTTAGAGATTCATAGGGCAACTAGAAAGGTCAAATCATTATTTGTGTTTTGGACTTGAACTATCTTGTACTTTCTTTTCTTCTGTACGTTTATTTTTATCGTCTTGACTAATATTGCTGTTATAGCCTAGTTTTCACAAGCTTCTTCTTTTCTCAAGCTTGTTCTTGACACATATATTATTGGGTGCACCCACTAAAATATTGTCTAATCAGAATCGGTGCATGATGGTCTGGCCAACCTAGTGCATGTTGATTCGCTTTCCCTATGATTATTTTATGCAGATGAAGATATAGTAAACTTGTCCTAGGATCTCATTTGCGACCGTTTGACAAATTTTGTTTTCTTGAAACATTTATTCGCATTGGACCTTCAAATTTGTAATCGACCCCATCCCCCTTGAACTCTTCTTTATTCTGCGCCTTAGTATAGAATTTCTCTTTATAATCCTTTATTAGCTATGATTTATAGTAGAACCATCTTTCTACTAAGTCAGTTAAGTATACCTTGTATGATATCTTATTTTAGTAATACCCTTAGCACCCTAGTAGCCATCTTAGACTGATTTTAGTCGGACATTTAGCAAATAAAAGTTTTCCTATTATCCTTTCCTTGGTTCATATCATTTGATCCCTTACCATGACTTGGGTAATTGAAGCACAATATTAGGATTTTTCTTCCAATAATTGCACCATTATGATCTAGACAAACCGTACCATACACATGACATTTATGCCCCCCATAAACACACCTTTATGTGCTCTATTTTAATAACTCTACTTGTTTGACAAATCTTTCCCTTAGAATAGACTATTTGTGTCCTCTCCTTATCCTATTAGATTTGACCATGCAATATCGATCTATTCCCTGATCACTTGGAAATCCTATGACCTATGCCGGACCTAGAACATATTCTTGTAGGATATGATGCCAGTTTTGACCCCTCTATAAACCCCCAAGTATCGTTGTAAATTGTCTTGTTGAGTAAGTTACAATTTACATATTTACTTTTCATTGATTTTCTTATTATTTCTTCGGTATTAGAATTATTTTAAATTTTGAGGACGAAATTCTTATAAGTTGGGTAGATTGTAAACCCCCTGAATTTTCAGGGAATTTTTAAAATTATTAGTTTTTTTTTTGAAGAATAGCTTGTTAATCTATTTATTTAAATAATTAATTAATTATTTCTAATCAGGGTTTAATTTATATTGTAAATATATATATAGATGCAAGATTACTAAATATTGTTATTTGTTAAATAAATGCTGTTACATTAATTATTAAATTATTTATAAACTCTAACCAAGTTTCATATAGATTTATTATTAGATTATATTTATATCAATAATTAAATATATATAGTGTTATTATTCAATTGGTTTTATTTTTAGATTATATATATATCTATACTTATATAGATGTGGTGTTAAAATTTCTAGCAACCAAACCCATTCCTTAAGTTTAACCCTAACTTAGGCCCAACCCAGTATGGTCCTATTCATTTGGATCTCCTTCATGCATATATATATATGCATCTACTCTCAACCCTAACCCTAAACTTGCCTCCACACAAACCACCAGCCCCTCCTTCATCACCGCCACCCTATCCCTCTCTCTCTCTCTCGTCTATCTTCTTTCCCCCTCACCCGGAGCCCCGCCGTCGACGACGACGGCGTTTCCCGCGCCCGCGTGTAGCATCCGGCGGCCCCCTCGTCGGCGCAACCCCCTCTCGTCGGCGAGCCACCCCCCTGCGGCGTGGCAAGGTAACCCCGACCCCCCGTGGCGCTGTCACGTGGATTAAATCCTCTTTGCATGCTTTAAACCAAGTTTTAATAATTAAATTCTGAATATTAAGATTATTGTAAGGATTGTTGTGATGAATAGATTGATGATTAATTAGATCTAAATGTAGGAAATCATTGGTAAATATGTAGGGGTTCTACCCTAATTTTCGTGTGATTTAATATTAATTATTGATATTTATTTATATTTAATTATGAAGTTTCAATGTTAGTAATTAATTAAATGTGTTTTTTGTTTTAATTTTTATGTAACATTTTGATTACGAATTAGAGAAAACTTTGTACATGAAAAAGTTTGTATAATTAATATAGTATTTTAAAGTAATTTTTCCAGAATTTGTATAATTTAATTTATAATTATTTTATGTGAACAACAACGAATTTACACTGTTTAATTAATTCCATTTTGATGCTTATTATTTAATTAATAAATAATTAAATAATATAACTTATATGGAAAATATAGATTTAATTATAAAGTAAGTTATGGAAATTTTTCCAGAATTTGATTGGTGTTTAAAATATTATATTTAGATTTATCTTGGAAGTTTTGTATTAATCAAATTGAATATTAAATATTATTTTCAATTTATCTTATTTATTTGGTTAGTAATTAAATAATACTTATTGAATAGAAAATGTTTGTAATAGAATGTTATTCTGTAGAAAAATAATTCCAATATTTATTTATTATTATTTATAATTATTTGGATTTAGTTGAGTAATTTCTAGATTTATTACATAAGTTGAATATATTATATAATTAATTGTTATTAATTATATAAATATTGTAAATTTTTGTGAAGTGATATGATTCTGTTAGAAATGTGTAAATATGGTATTTAGGAATTTATTTTATGTATTTTAGATATATTTACAAATTTTTAAGACTTAAAAGTAATTTTGAGAATCATGTTTAGGTTTATGTAATCAATTGTGTAATAATTATTTATTGATTTAAATAATTATTAATTTTGTGTTACTACTGTGAATTTAGTTTTAATGATTAAATTTAAGGTTGGTGGTGATTTATTTGGATTTATTTAGAATTATTAAGTACTTATTGTTATTATTCAACTAGTTATTTAATAAATAGTTTAATGGTAATAATTCATTTTCTGTAAAATATATATATAATATATATTTATTATTCTGATATTATTTAGTTTATTATTAAAATAGACTAAAAATGATTTTTAAGGATTTTTACTATTTAAGTTAGTATTATTAGGAATTGTGTATTCATGTGTGTATTAAAATGGTTGGTTAATTGATTATCATTAATTAGTTAATTAATTATTAAATATTTAGTTGTAAATAAATTTCAGAATATAAATGGTATGATAATAAGTATGGTTACCTACTTATTATTGTATAATTATTATTCATAAAAATTTGATACTAGTTAGCTAGTAGTACTAGATTAATTTAAATTATAGATTACTTAGCAATTAAATAAATTGTTTAAATTGTTTAATTAGTAATTAATTAGAGATAAATTTTGTTTAAGATTATTTGCTTCTCGGGACTCGGACTCTACTTTGGACCCAGATACTCAGTTGCTGGACACAGGCAAGTACACCTTGCTTGATTGTATATTTTTGCAGTTAGTTTATGTTACCTAGTTACTTCTCAGTTGTGTGCACGCGTCTAGTAGTAGTGGACTTATCCCGTGTATTGTGAAGGTATGTGGTACCTTCTAGCCGGACACCGTATCATACACGATCACTATATGAGTGAGTTGAGAGCATGGATTTGTGTGTCGACTGATCATTGGCATGTGAGTTCGCGTCTGGTCTAGTGGTTGGTACAGGTCTACTTATATATACTATGACATCTTGCATATTATTTGTACCGCGTATACGGTACGGATATACATTGGGTGGGGAGAGTCTACTAGTGGTGTATGAGAATTTCTGTTTCCAATGGACGCTGGATGCTCGTAGCCCCTCGTTTCTCAAACCGTAGAATGCTTGGTGGCCGTTTCTTCTTCTTCTCCCCCTCTCATGTGCCACTAGAGATGTCTCGAGTGCATTTTACACATAGATGGTTAGTTTACCTGTCGTATGTTGCATGATATATCCTATCCTTATTTGGTTGGGGAGATGTTATGTTACATTTTGTTCTAGTTATTTATATACTGCCCTGTACTATCATGCATGTCGATTTCTTGTGTACTTGTTACGTCCCTCTGAGGACCTGGCACCTTTTCCAGATTGGGACGAGCACAGGTACCGACGGACTACGGAGATTGGAGACTTTTGCTGATGAGGACTTCAATGTTGAGCCTCGTGAGTTTCTTGAGTTCTTAGGTGATTTCTGCTAGTGGCTATCTATTTCTTTTCTGGTTCAGTTGTACTCTTTTAGTAGTTCATTCATACATTTATTGGTGGATTATTTTCCACTAGTCATGACTTGTAGTTTGATTCAGAGTTATTTTCATTCCTTCCAGCTTTATTCTGTGATTTTTCCTATGGATGAGATTAGTATTTACCTGCCTGTATTGTTATTTAGTTGTTACTTCAGCGTACTACGATCGAGTATAGTCCATTAAATTGGGGTTTTTCTATACTTGATCGTACAGCTGGCACGCCACGTGTTCCTGGTCCCACATATCTTGGAACCGGGGCGTGACAGGTCTAGAGGGGATCAAAGCTTGGTTGTGTTTTAAGCACAAAATACTACACCGGGCAGGGGTGTAGCGGGCTGGAGTGGAGGAAGGATGGAACCGATGAGGCATTATACCAGTAGAGCTCAAAAGAATAGTAGTAGCAGCAGTCGATCGAAGGGGGAGGAGGAAATGTCGTTCTGGGTAAGCAGAAGAAGACACTGTAGGACCGTTGAGCACCTCTAGAGGGAGGTGAATAGAGTGTGTGCACACAGCGGAATAAATATCACATATTAAAAATTGTATAATATGGCAAGTAAGAGCAGATCAATAATAGTATATGAGTTGTAGTAAAAGTAAAGAGTTAAGAAGATTTAAACTCAGTGACACAACGATATATACTAGTTTTCCTTGTGGAAGACTAATCTAGTCTCGAGTACTCTTGCTCGTTGTTAATCCACTATCGCACAAGCTTTAACTGAGTGCTTACAACTCTTATAATACCGTGCTTGGGGACAAGTACACGACCAACTTCAACAACACCGTGCTTGGCGACGAGTGCACTACCGACTCCAGAAGGTGATTGAAAACTAAAACATTTTTTGAAATAGCCTCCGATACAACTTTTTAAAACCAAACTCTAAATTAAACTGAACTGATACTGGCTTAGCTAAAAGTAGTCTAGGATAGATTTGAAAGTGTAGCTCGTAGAGAACACTTAAAGGAAGAGAGAAGAGAATGAGATTGGATGATTTGGAAATGTGAAAGTTTCTCTCTATTTATAGAGTTTTTATGAACCGAATTCGAGCAAAGTTCAGGCAGAGTTCGGATGCAAAAAACTCGTATTCGAACATTAGATACATATATTCATGGAATTCAAAAATAGATTGAAACTACCCTGACCGAACCCTGGCCGCATTTTGGCCGAGTTCTCTCAGAATTTTAACAAAAATGTTTTGGGCCAATTATTGGGTTTTGGGCTATATTTGTCGTGGACTTTTGTATAGAAATTTATGGATAGGATAGGCTATATTTTTTGTGGACTGAGAATAGCTAAGCCAGTAACGATCCTAATCAATCTTACATATTTTTCCTAGACTCAAATAAAGATAAAATAAAAAAAAATGTAAAAGTCTTGATCTTGATTCCATCACTTTTGGTTCTTGATGACGACGCGGTCTTTGTAGCTTGTAGCAGTAGGTGTAGACATTCTGACTTGAAACCTGTAGCTGTATATACATTTTATGTAGTAACCAAAGTTGCATTGATTATCAGAATTAGGTATGATCATGACTAGTGGGCCAACAATCTCTCCCATTTTCATAATTGTCAAACTTTGAGTCTATACCAAAATATAACCAATTTAATATTGAACTTTGAAAATATACCTGACTTGTCTGAAATCTTGAAAATTTTGATTTTGGTATGCTCATCTTCCCCTTTGTTATGTAATCCAAATATGGCTCCCCCGCATTTTATGAGCCAAACAACAACAAAGAAACAAAAGAGTGATACAATATATTATATGAAATGAAAAGTCACAACTTAAGTAGTATGCAATTAGAACATCAGCAGTAGGAGTAATATATGAAAAATAACAACTCACATAAAAGAAAATGTCACTACAAAAAAAAAAACTAAAATGCATAAAACTAAAAAGTTATGCTACAGATCATCATCATCAGACATATTCACAAAATACTAAGTCTAAAACATCACATCAACTATCTGCACCACCAGCGACATCAGTAGGCGGCTCGGTCGGATCAAAATATGCAGTCGTCGGATCAAAATAGACGAAGATAGGATCTTCATCGACTCTCAGTCCGTCAAAGGAAGAGTGAGGGATGATAGTCGTCAATGCAGTAGGATGAAGAGCCATCGTCCACTGAATGTCTGCCATGGCATTTTTCAAGACCTGAACCTGAGAAATATTGCTGAACTCAGTGTCACTACAACGAGTCAGATCGGCCTGACGCTGCTGTCCTTCAAGAGTGACAAATGCATCAAACCGCTAATATAGCTCGTCAATAGTGTGACCCGAGGTTGCAGGGGCTGGATCAGCTGAAGCGTCTGCTGGGGCTACAACTGGAGCCGGAGAAGATGGAGGTGGAGCATCGCCAGGAGGATTTGGAAAGCTTCTAGACGTAAGGAGCTCTGAAGGCGTCCCAGAGATAGGACAGGAATCCAAAGGAATATCAAATTTCTGGAAGATTGTCGTCAGATGCATAGGGTATAGGTGGTTACGACCTGTCCTCCGACAGTTGATCATGAGTGACAATATGGTCTTGGGAAAGAAAAAGGAAATTTCAAGCAAGCTACGTACATTGAAGCGTAACCCAACTCGATATACGGTCACGGCTGTCTAGATGCATGAGGGTTTAACTACAAGTCAACAGTCTCTTATGGTCAAGAACTAGCCTAGTGTCTCAATCTCAAGCAAGTAAACATATGTTACAAGATGATAGATCATCAGACATACAAAGTAAGGCGTCCCATACATTACATATTCAGATGATCATGAAGCTAGTCATACAAACTGTGAAGACTAGCAAGAGTTTAAGTCATACATAATCAACCCTAGGATTTGTCAATCATGTTATAGCCCATAGGCAGACAGAAAATATAAGTTTCAACATGAGCTAACACTTGCTCAGCGGCTAAACGCCTCAAAAGAATAATTTACAATAGAGTGGGAGAGCAAAATAAAACCTACTCGTTGCCAGGGTGGCGTCTAGTATTCATCATCTTGCTGGAAGGCTGGAATATCCTCAAGATCTACTCCGAAATCTGGCCATACAAAACCAGCTGGGTCAGACCCCAGAAAGAGCAAGTGCCACAAGGGAGGCTTCACTTAAGAACTAAAACTAGCATGTTAGATCACAAGGCATAATAATAACAAGGAAACTTGGAGTTAAGAATTCATGGGGGATAAACGATAAGATAACTAAGAAACTACTCCGGTAACCAGGTTATAACCCATAACCAAACAAGGACCGGGGTTGTAACCCTTCACCTGAACAGAACTTAGTTTCTGATTGATTATCAATAAGGGTAAGCATAAACAGTAAATGCACTAAAGTAATCATAGGCTATCACTATCTAGGTAAGACTAGACTCCATCCATCAATCATGGCCAATCAAGGAGTACGGCTTGATACTTTAACTAACTAGGGTTATCATAAGCCTAGTTACTAACAAGATGGATTAAGATGTTCCAACAGCCACAAGCCCTGCAGACTTAATCCAGGTTATCCAGTTGCAAGTTGAGAGAGTTGTATTAGGTGACTTGGTGGTGCAACACATGACAATGCGTTAGAAATGTGCCCTACTCGACGGCATGCTACAAGTCCAATTAAAGCGCCCAGATAACGGGACTGCCTGTAGCTTGGAAATCTCTTTATGAACTACTTGATCAATCTAGTCATTATCCTAGTCAGATTCAGTATGAATCCCTGACCGTGGAAATCAGGAATCCATATCCTAGACATGATACAAGACAAGACATGTAGCTTGTATAGACACAATCATCCACAGTGTAAAGATGAGAGTTTACTTAGTAAGTTGAGATGGCCGTCGCAACAACATTTCAAGATTATCATGTTAGATTACTTATCAAGATTTCTTGTCAAGAGTGCGCCTCGGCGGGCCACTATCAAGATTATTATGTTATGTTACTACTTATCATGTCATGGGTACGTCACGACGGACCACCCTCAAGAATTATCGTGTCAAGTTACTTGTCAAGAGTGCACCACGACGGATCACTATCAAGAGTTATCATGTAAAGCCATGTTTTCATGTCGTGTTCATGTTAAGGGAACTTGTATGCCAAGAATTTACTAGTTAAGAGTGTGCCACGACGGTTTACTGAAGGAGTTATCGGAGTGTGTACGTGCCATACCAAGATCGTGTTTAAAGCTTAGAGTACATGTACAATATGGAAAATAACATTATAGGACTAGTCAAGTAAAGAATACAAGTAAAGTCACAACTCACACTAAGGACTATGGGGACAAACATGGATAATTGCAAGAGATGGCACAAGGGGTCAAATAGGTGGCATATAGAGCATGCGCCCAAGGCTATGCGCCCACATGCATGCGCCCAAGGCTAAATGCATTATGTAGAGCATATAATATGGAAGGTATGCACCAAAGAGTGTATACGCCTATGGTCTATGCGTCCACATGCAAGCGCCCACATGAGTGAGGCAGGGTGCATTGGAAGATAAGTCTGGAGACTATCTTTCATGCCAAGTGGGCGCATAAAGAAAACTATGCACCCAAGCAGGGAACACGGGGTACAATTGGACGCATATGAAGGCTATGCGCCCAGACAGGGGAGTCCTTGGGCGCATATATAGGACTATGTGCCCAAGTAGGAAGCATGGGGCCTTGGGCACATACAAATGGCTATGCACCCAAAGGAAAGCAGCTGTGGACACATACAAATGCTATGCGCCCAGTACCGTTCTTCTTTTCCAATCCGAGAAGATGAGTTCATGGAACCCATGAACTTTCCAAGTTCATAAATTACTCAAAAAAATCAAAATTCGGGTGTTCAAAGGTCCATTTTGAGTAAAATCAAATTCTTTACAACATGGAACAATCAAAACTTGAAAATAATAAAGTTTGAGAGATCAAAACCCAATAAAACTAAGATTTGAGAAAACTTAGATATATAAGATTTTAACCTCCAAAACAAAAAATGCTAAGTACTAAAGGGTCTTAGAAGCTTGTAGGAAAGACAATAGAACAATTAAAATAGAGTTCCTCCATGAAGCAAGATGACACTTGCCTAAGGGTTTGGAAGAGAATTAATGGAGAAGATAAGTAAATGAAAGAGTAATGAGGAGAGAGAAAGAGAGAGTAGAGTTGGGTTATAAAGGGGGTTTATCATAATGAACCACTTGGCCCAAACCAAGCCAAAATAAACCAAGGCGAGCTAAACCAAGACCAAATAAAGCCATGCCATGCTAGACAAGTCAAAATATGGGTCGGAAATCCATACACGTATACTAGAAATACGTATAACAAAAAATGGGAGTGACAACTCTACCCACCTTGTTTTTGAAATTTAATCAAGAGGATAGAGATATCGGGGCAAGCTATACTAATCACGAGCAATTTATGACTAGCAGTCAATCAAGCAATCATTCATACAAGCAAGGAATTAAAGCATAAGGCATAAGGAAGACATTATACCTTATGAGTTAAATAGGTGTGGATATCGCGATCGGATATCATCCTCACGTTCCCATGTTGACTCACCCAAAGAGTGATGACCCCAAGCAACAAGGACTAGACTAATAGTCTTGTTCTTGAGTATCTTCTCTCTTCGGTCCAATATAAATACGGATCTTTCCTCATATGAAAGGTTGGTACCAACAACCAATTCCGAATGATCAAGGACATGACTCGAATTCGGGATATACCATCGCAATTGGGATACATGGAAGACATCATGTACCTCATATAATGACGGCGAAAGAGCGAGACGATAGGACACATCACCTACTTGCTCAAGAAGATCAAATGGCCCTATATACCTATGACTAAGCGTTCCCCGCATGCCGAATCGAATGACGCCATGGGTAGGCGAGATCCTAAGGAATACGTGGTCGCTGATAGAAAATTCAAGGGGACGCCGATGAGAATCGGCCCAATGAGGCTGGCGATCTTGTACAACTCGAAGATGATCTCTGACTTGCCTGACCACCTCGATAGTCTGCGTAATCATTTCTGGACCAAGCATTTGTCTCTTGCCTACATCATCCCATGCTAACGGGGATCTGTACTTTCTGCCGTACAGTACCTCAAAGGTTTCCATCTGGATACTGGCCTGGAAACTATTATTATAGGAGAACTCCACGAGATACATGTGATCTTCCCAGGAACCACCGAAGTCAAGTGTACATGATCGTAGCATATCTTCAAGAGTCTGGATCGTGCGTTCTGACTGACCATCTGTCTGTGGATGATAAGATGAACTAAACTTGAGACGAGTCCCCAAACTCTCTTGAAGACTGCGCCAAAAGTACGATGTAAATCTTGAATCTCTGTCCGATATAATACTGACTGGTACTCCATGCAACCTGACTATCTATCTGAGGTACATCTCTGCATGCTGATCCATCGACTGGCTAATTCTGAAAGGAGAAAATAAGCTACCTTGGTGAGTCTGTCAACTATAATCCAGATAGCATTTCTCCCAGCTGAGGATTTAGGTAACCCAGTTACAAAATCCATGGTAATGTGCTCCCATTTTCACTCTGGGATCGATAAAGATTGAAGAAGTCCAGCTGGTCTCTGATGTTCAACCTTAACTTGTTGGCAAACTAAACAATGAGAGACAAATTGGGCTATCTCCCTCTTCATGCCATTCCACCAAAAATACTGACGGATATTACGATATATTTTCGTACCGCTGGAATGAATTGAATACTGTGAACTGTGAGATTCTGCCATGATCTCTTGCTTGATATCACCACTAGGTACACAAAGACGCCTTCCATGTCGAAGTGTACCGTTTTTGTAAATACATAACTCTGCTCTCTGTCCTGCTACACATTCTGTCCTAAGTCGCTAAAGCTTAGAATCCGTTGACTGAGCTAATTTAATCCTTCCAACTATACTGGACTGAACTTGCATACTGGCCATCAATGCCATATTGGTAGGAAGAACAACTTTAATACCCATCTTTCGAAGATCTGCTAACAACTCTGGCTGTGCTGTTAGAAAATAAACTCTGGCTGTTTTGCTGAATACATCTGCAATAACGTTGGCCTTCCCCAAAAGATACTGCAAGTTGATGTTGTAATCCACAAGTAGCTCTAGCCATCTTCTCTGACGCATATTAAGATCCTTCTGGGTAAACACATACTTAAGACTCTTATGGTCGGTGAAAATCTTCACCCGATCTCCATACAAATAATGACTCCATAACTTAAGTGTGAAAACCACCGCTGCTAACTCCAAGTCATGGGTTGGATAATTTCTCTCATAATCACGAAGCTGACGTGACCCATAAGCTACCACCTTACCATTTGTATCAAGACGCATCCTAATCCTCTGTCAAAAGTGTCACAATAAACCGAAAATCCTCTGGTCCCATCCGAAAACATGAGAATGGGTGTCGTAATCAATCCTTGCTTCAACTTCTTAAATGAACTCTAACACTCTACTGTCCAAGCAAACTGCACATCCTTGCGGGTCAACTAAGTCAATGGTGCTGAAATTTGAGCAAAGTCTGATACAAACTGCCAGTAATAGTCGGCCAATCCTAGGAAACTCCGAACTTCTACGACGGTTCTGGGTGCTGGCCATGACTCTATAGCCG
The DNA here is from genome assembly GCA_029216955.1 of Iris pallida. NCBI lineage: Eukaryota > Viridiplantae > Streptophyta > Magnoliopsida > Asparagales > Iridaceae > Iris > Iris pallida. The sequence goes on along the minus strand of JANAVB010016600.1, from coordinate 12,758,991 downwards.
CTATCTTCTGGGGGTCAACTTCCACTCCACCTCTGGTGATGATGTGACCTAAGTACAAAATACGATCAAGCCAAAATTTGTACTTACTGAACTTCACGTACAACTGGTGCTCTCTGAGAATCTGAAGAACTACACAAAGATGCTGCTCATGCTCTGCCTCATTTTTGCTATAGACTAAGATGTCGTCTATAAACACTATTACGAACTGGTCCAAATAGAGCATGAAGATACGATTCATGAGGTCCATGAATACGGCTGGCACATTGGTCGCTCCAAATGGCATGACAAGGAACTCCCAATGTCCATATCTTGATTTGAATGCTTTCTTCGGGATGTCTTGCTCTCTAACTATGATCTGATGGTATCCTGACCGCAAGTCAATCTTCGAGAATATGGCCGCTATACTGAGTTGATTAAATAAATCATCTATCCATAGTAGAGGATATCTGTTCTTGATTGTTACAGAGTTCAAGATACGATAGTCAACACATAATCTTGATGTACCATCCTTCTTTTTTCATTAGAAGCATTGGGGATCCCCAAGGTGATTCACTAGCATGAATGAATCCCTTGGTTCTGAGTTCTTCAATCATGTTGTACAAGATCTTCAATTCTGAAGGTGCCATTCTGTAGACTCTCTGACACTGGTGCCGTCTCTGGAAGCAAATCAATGGTGAACTCTTCTACTACTCTGGGAAACTGAACTGCTACTGCCACTGCTACTGCCATCCGCAAGACTAGTGGAGAAGGTTCTACTTCGTTTCTGAAAAATGAAACTCTGGTTCTCCTGGAATACAAAAAATAATCCTGCCAATTGTTGACCCAAACCGGATCACAGTAAACCTAATCTTGAAAATTAACAAAACAATATTTATTATAGTCCAATTTGACATATTAAGCTCTAAATCAATCAACCCCGCTCATTGGTTCAAGACTACAGCTGCCTGAAGATTTATTATTTTATGTATAATGGAGTCTGTATTTTTACTATTTTTTGAGTATAGGATAATGTACGTTGGGTCATACTGAGCAACTTTGGGCTAGACATAGCCTTATAGGTTTACTTAGCCAATATCCAAATCAGTCCATTCATCCAGAAGCCCACTTAGAACATTCTGTCCATAGGAGACAGAGTTCGGGCCGAACTCTACCTCCACACAGAGTTCGTGCCGAACTCTGCCCCCTAAATTACATGATGCTGATTTTTAGGTCTTGATCACTGTTATTTGTCCAACGGCCAAAAATTTGAATTCTACACACAGAATTCTGGCCGAATTCTTCCTACCCCGAACCCTATAAATAGGCCTTGGTTTTTCTTATTTCAAACCATCCAATCTTTTCTTCTTCTTCTTCTCTTACATAGCCTACATATTAAAGAGCCTTACCTTCCCATCCACTTAGCATTCAAACTTCCCAACCGTCCAAGTTGCTCGGTACGATTCAGCTAGAAGTTTGAAGTGCAAGAAGTTGTAAGTCACTTGGAAAAGTCCAAATTTTGCCACAGCGATCATTGAAAAAAGTTTAGCGTGCTCTTCTGTGAAAAGGCACGTGATTGTAACCCTATTTCACAAATAGTGGATTTTAATTCTGAACTAGTGTTCTCAGGCCTGGACTAGTCCTCCACGAGGGAAACCAGGTTAAAAATCTTGATGTGTTTGTGTTCGCTCTCTACTACTTTATTTTTGCATTTCTTTACTCTGATTATTTTGTTGGTGAAAATAGTTTAACTTTTTAATTGATAATTTTTGTTATAAACTCTATTCACCCCCTTTAGAGTTGCCTACATGTACTTCAATTGGTATCAGAGCACTGTTCTCTCAACAAGGACTAACATCCTAGAACTGATCCATGGCAACCACACAATCTATGTTTTCCAATCACGGTGAAGGGCAGTCCACTCATAGGCCACCCCTATTTGATGGAACAAACTACACCTATTGGAAAACAAGGATGAGTTTTTATCTCAAGTCTCTAGACTTCGACCTGTGGACCATTGTTACCGATGGTTACTAAAAGCCCGCCAGGATAGTTGTCAATGGGGATCTTGTCGAGAAACCCCACAACAAATATTCTAACGAGGAAAAGAAACAGGCGAGTCTAGACGCTAGAGCTATTAATGCTTTATTTTGTGCAATAGACAGGAATGAGTTTAACAAGGTCTCGACATGCACCACCTCTCATGAAGTATGAAGACTTCTAGAAGTGACACATGAAGGAACCACCCAAGTCAAGGAGTCAAAAATCAGTCGTCTCACTCAAGAATATGAGGCTTTCAAGATGAAGCCTAATGAGACGATCACACAAATATTTACAAGATTCCTCGACGTCATCAACCCCTTGTCATCTCTCGGCAAACAATATATAAATCACGAGAAGATCCGCAAGTTACTTAGGGGCTACCGAAGATTTGGAACCCTAAGGTAACAGCTATATAGAAGGCAATGATCTCACCCCAATGTCTATGGAGACTTTGATGGAAAAGTTGATGACTCACAAGCTTGACCTCAAAGACTTCGAAGAGCCTGCTCCAAAGGCAAAAGAGATTGCACTTAAAGCTCATCGTCGAAGGGTTGATCCTAAAGAGACTGCTGACGACAATTCGGAAGGTGATAATCAAGCTCTTCTAGTCAGCAACTTCAAGAAGTTTCTTTGCTTCAATCGAAGAAAAAAGGAACAACAAGAAGATGACGAGGTAGAACCAACGTGCTATGGCTGCAAGAAGACTGGACACGTCCGAAAAGACTGTCCATTCGCAAAGAAAAGCAACCGATATGAGAAGCTATACAAGAAGTCTTCCTCAAGAAAATATGCCAACACTAGCATTTGGCATGAAAGCGAAGCAAGTGACTCCGAGGAAGAAAATGACCCTCCTCAAGACACTGCAAATGTATGCCTAATGGCAACATCTGATAAGGTAACTAGCGAAACTCTCGATGATTTTACTTTTGATGAACTTGGCGATGCGTTCAATGACTTACTAAATGACCACAAGAAAGTCATTAGTAAATATAAGCATGCCAAGGAAAAGATCAAAAGCTATGAAGTCAAGATTCAAAAACTCTCTTCTTTGCTTGATAATGTTAAAGATACTCCACCCACGGAAGTCACTAATGAGGTGTCTAAGCTAAGTTAAGCCTACATGATGCTGAAGCACTTATTGAAAAGCAAACACGTGAGATCACAGCACTCAATATTGAGCTTGCTGAAGAAAAAAATAGACACAAGATTTCTATTGCTAAAATTGATGGTTTAAATGCTAAGTGTAATGAACTGCATGCTGCCTCTAAGAAATTAGAGATTAGATTGGGAAAACAGGTTGCTCAACCTCAAACCCAATCACATAAGACACACATAAAGCACAAGACTACTCAAAATAGTCACCCACATGCAGTACGTAAACATACTTACATGTACACGAACTTTCATACAACACATAAACCACATGCACATAGAAATCACTCTCATAACTATCATTCTACTGCTACGCACAATCACCATGCTGCACATAACCATCACCATACTGCACATAGACATAATCATCACTATACTGCATATAGACATAACCATCATCCTGCTGCCACATATAATTACAATCCTGCTGTTCCACACAATTCTCACCATGCTGCATATAGACACCATCAACATGCTCCCAACACAAATAGGCATGCTACTTATACCTATTATAGATCACACGGACACATCTCCCCACAATGTAGAATTAGAAGATTAGTAGATATAAATCTATATACATGGGTGCCAAAAACTAACATTTCAGGACCCACAATAACTTAGGTACCAAAGGTCACATCTACTCTTGATGTAGGTGGACCTTCCCTCCTTAACTAAAAGCAAGTGGATTCTCGATAGTGGATGCTCGCGACATATGACGGGAGACGCAAATCTTTTCGCATCACTATCGATAAAAAGGGAAGGGTATGTATCCTTCGGCAACAACCTAAAAGGGTACATCATAGGTAATGGTACTATTGGTCATCCTCCTTCTTCTGTAATAAAGGATGTTTGCCTAGTGACCGAGTTAAAGCATAACCTGCTCAGCATAAGTCACCTTGTTGATCATGGATATGATATTAACTTTGGACAAATTAAATAAATGCTTTATTTATGATAGGTCAACGGGAGACATCGCTTTTGAAGGGATAAGAGAGGATAACATTTACATTTTCTATCTTTCTAGAGATACTAACAGTGCAGGGAGATGCCTCTACGCCCACAAGGATGAGAGACTGTTGTGGCACCAGCGTCTTGGTCATACTAACATGGATACTATATCCAGGCAATCGACAGAGTAGTTAGTAAGAGGCTTGTCCGACATCACATTAAAAAAGGACACGGTATGTGCCGAATGTGAGTTGAATAAGGCAACCAAGTCCTTATTTCATTCCATAAACACTGTAAGTACTTCTAGACCCTTGCAATTACTTCACATGGACTTATTTGGTCCTAGTAGAGTAGCCAGTCTTGGTGGAAATCTCTATGATTTTGTTATAGTAGATGAATTTTCTAGATTCACTTGGGTTTTCTTTCTTACAAACAAAAGCGATGCTATTTCTGTTTTCAAAATTTTTGCTAAAAAGGTTCAAAACGAAAAAGGCTACATAATTACTCGAATCCGAAGTGATCATGGAGGCGAATTCGAAAATACTGATTTTAAAAAGTTTTGTGACTCAAATGGTTTTGATCATGAGTTTTCTTGTCCTAGAACTCCTCAATAAAATGGTGTTGTGGAGCGAAAGAATAGGACTCTTGACGATATGGCTAGAGTCATGTTGAATAAATTTTCACTTCCAAAATATTTTTGGACTGAAGCTGTCAGTACAGCGTGCCATATTTTAAATAGGGTGCTCATTCGACCTATTACGAAGAAAATACCCTATGAGCTTTGGTTTGGAAGAACTCCAAATGTTTCATATTTTAGAGTTTTTGGTATCGATGTTTTATCCTTAACACCAAAGACAACTTAGGCAAATTTGATGCCAAAGTTGACGATGGTATTTTCCTCGGCTATGTTTCCAAGAGCAAGGGATATAGAGTGTTTAACAAACGCTCATTAATTATAGAAGAGTCTACCAATGTGACTTTTGATAAGGATAATAGTGCATCAGCCACTCCTGACGATGATGTTGAGCCATCAACTACTACGCCGATGAATACTATCACTGAAACCAACTCTCTGGAGGGCTTATCGAAAAATTCTCTTTCAAGCCGTCACATCTAGAAAACTTGGTAATAAGTAAGGTTTCACGTGAAGTAAGTACTCGATCATCGTTAAGAGACTCCATTGCTAGCACTGCCTTTATTTCACAAATTGAGCCTAAAACTGTTTTGGAAGCTTTTAATGACGAGTTTTGGATTTCTGCTATGCAAGAAGAACTCAACCAATTCGAAAGGAGCCAGGTCTGGGAACTTGTTCCTAGGCCAGCTAATCATTTGATTGTTGGTACGAAATGGGTTTTTCATAACAAAGTAAATAAAGATGGATCAGTTACACGCAACAAAGCTCGTCTAGTAGCTCAAGGATACAACCAAGAGGAAGGTATCGACTACGATGAGACGTATGCTCCAGTTGCAAGACTGGAATCCATTCGAATGCTTTGTGCATTTGCTAACTTTCAAAATTTTAAATTATTTCAAATGGATGTCAAAAGTACCTTTTTGAATAGATTTATTAAGGAGGAAGTTTTTATAAAACAACCCCCGGCTTTGAAAATCATAAATTTTTTGACCATGTTTTCAAACTAAAGAAAGCACTTTACGACCTCAAACAAGCCCCCAGAGCTTGGTACGAACGCCAAAGTACTTTCTTATTAGATAAAGGCTTCTCTAAAGTGAAAATTGACACTACACACTTTATAAAATCTTTCAAAGACACTATCCTTTTAGTACAAATTTACGTTGATGATATCATATTTGGTTCTACTGATGAAACTCTCTGTCAAGATTTTGCTAAGTGTATGCAGAACGAGTTTGAGATGAGCATGATGGGGGAGCTCAATTACTTCCTTGGACTGCAAGTCAAACAAACATCACATGGAACTTTCATCTGTCAGTCAAAGTATATAAAGGACATGCCGAAAAAATTTGACCTTGACAACGTCAAACCGATCGGCACTGCAATGGCTGCTACAACCAAACTAGAACCAGATAAAAGCGACAAATCTGTTGATCAACGTAAGTATCGAGGTATGATAGGCAGTCTACTTTATTTAACTGCTAGTCGCCCTGATATTATGTTTAGCGTTTGCATGTGTACTCGATATCAAGCTAATCCTAAGGAATCACACATGTCCGCCGTAAAGCGTATCTTTCGATACCTTAAGGGTACGGTTACAGTGGGCTTATGGTATCCCAAATCAACATCTTTTGACCTTATTGGTTACTCCGATGCTGATTTCGCCGGATGCAAAGTCGACCGTAAAAGTACTAGCGGCACGTGTCATTTATTAGGCAAGGCTCTATCCTCTTGGTTTAGCAAGAAGCAGAATTCTGTCGTACTATCAATAACAGAAGCTGAATATATCGCAGCTGATCGTTGTTGTGCACAAATTCTGTGGATGAAGCAAACCCTAGCAGACTATAACCTATCCTTTATGCACATTCCAATATTCTGTGATAACACTAGTGCCATCAACCTTACTAAGAACCCCATATGTCACTCACGCACGAAACACATTAAAATTCGTCACCACTTTCTGCGTGATCATCAACAGAATGGCACTATCAATTTAGAATTTATTGACACCGATCATCAGTTGGCCGATTTATTTACAAAACCACTATCCGAAGAGCGATTTAATTTTTTTGTCATAAATTAGGAATTTTAGATGAAATCGTTATTCATTAAATTGGCCTACGTAATTATCGATTATGTTACGATTCTCTATGCTGACTTTGCTATGGGTACAAGCCGAAAGGGTCCTTCTGACAACAAGGCGTAAAAGCCTAAGCCACACGGTTCACTAGTCTTCGAACTACCGCTAGTTGGGATCCGGCCCCTGCAGCTACCCCATAGCAGCTTCACTATATTGATTTATGTCATAACTCCTTAGTTATTATATAGTTAATTTTATTTATCGCCTGTCCCATTAAAAATTTCTAACTTCATCTCTTAAATTTCTTATAATTATTCCTATCTTGTTTTTATTTACTGCTTGGAGTTCTGGCCCAAGGGACCAGAACTGGGCCGAACTCTGCCCCCACACATAGTTCGGGCCGAGTTCGGCCTCCTTGTTCCAGAACCTCGGGACCCTCTCAGCCGTTGATCTGTTTTTGATCCGATGGCTCCTGTTTAACCCGACCAGCCGACCAAGTGGTCTTAAACTCGAGATTCTCTCTCTCTCTCCTCTCCATTGTCCTCTCCAAACCTCTCCACACATATTTCTTTCAAAACCCTAATCCTAGAAGACTCCAATCTTTGGGAAATCTCTCTCCAAACTCAAGGAGATCACTCTTGGGCCCATTCTCCTCCATCTTAGGTCTTTCTTATTGAGGTATATCTTCCTTTTTTTCTTCTTTTCTATCAATTTTTCTTATGGCACCTAGGTTGCTTGCTAGAGGAAAGAGACAAAGGAGAAGTATTGGTGAATCCTCTACTCATCCTCAACCAAACCCGTAACCTAATCCTCAACCACAACCTCAACTAATTCCACAACCTATTCCTCCACCTCCTAATATGATACACCATTTTTTTTAACCCACCTCCACCCCTCAATTCCGACACATACGATGACCGTATTTTTGTGTCCTTAGATGCGTCTAACGCATGGTTCACCGACTTTCGTCATCATAGTGTATTTGTCGGACACCCTATTAAGTTTATAGTATTTTTCGACTATCTTCCTCACTTTCGTGACTTGTGTCTCGATGAACTTGTTGCAACTCGTGAACCTATCTATGTGAATGCCATTCAAATGTTTTATTGCAACATGACTTATGACCGCGACCGCATCTACTCATGTGTCGCTGGTATAGACATATCTTTTGATGATTTTGAGTTAGCCGACCTTCTTGGTATGCCCGACCCCAATACTTGGGAACGGCTTGATGATGCCCGAGATTTTGTCTTTTCCGGTGAGACCACTTTAGAAAGTTTCAAGAAGGATATTTGCTCTCCGAATGCCCCTCCTCGAAAACTCAAGGCTAAACATCTCAATAATCACATTTACGAACTTTATCGCATTATCTTTTCTTCAGTCTTGCCGAAAGCTTGATCGACTGATGAAGTCACGTACTTTGAGATCACTGCTCTTTTCTTTCTATATTTTTGCGTCCCTTCCAACTTTCCTCGCACGATGATGGATTGGATGATTCGTGCTAGGCCTAAACCAAAATCCTTGGTTTATACCGTGTATCTTCCTTTGATCTTTCGTGCCTTTCACGTCCCATTAGATCAGTGTTAGTCCTTGTCCCTCCTATCTATCTGACCAAGTCAAGGAGAACTATTGTTGCTATGGCCTCTTCTGGGTCTGATGCTGCTGAGGAGCCCGACTCTCCTGCTCCCTTTGCTGCTCCTGATTCCCCTGCTTTCGAGTCCACTGCTATATTGGACTCTATTCAGACTATGCTTCGCGATCGCTTCCGTTTGGAGGACGAATGCTGGGCTGAGATGGATGACCGCTAGACGCAGATGGACTACCGTACCACACTGCAGATGAGTGCGCTTAGCAAATCCATCCATGACATTCAGTACTCCATGGCCTCCCATCCGACGATGCCGATTCTGATGATGCGTGATCCGTCTCGCGATGTTTATCGCATTGACGATTCTTGGATTCGTCGCTACCTTGATCCGACCTCTGAATTTGTCGATCCCCGTCGTACCGATTTCGATGGTGCGGGGCCTTCTCATGCTCCTTGATGGATATGGCTTTTGTATCGCCATTGATGCTTAAGGACTATTTTTTATTTGCTACTATGTTTCTTTTGATTATGTGTTTATGTTTTTCAAACTCTATGGCTCAGTTTACTCTTATTTAGAACTACTACTTGTATGTTATCTTTTATTATGTGGATGGTATTTATATTACTTCTCTATTTTGTCTCCATTTTGCTGTTTGTCAAAAGGGGGATAACACTTGATATTTGCCTTAGCACTATGAATTATGTATATGTATATTATGTATATGTATACTTGGATGAGAACTTGTCACAGGAAATATTATTTTACGGGGGATCAAATTTGTTCAAGTACGGGAGAGCCATAACGTGTCCAGGCATGAATATTGAGACATGCAAATATCATGTTTTGTCAATTATCAAAATAGGAAAGATTGTTGACCCAAACCAGATCACAGTCAACCTAATCTTAAAAATTAACAAAACAATATTTGTTATAGTCCACTCTGACACATGAAGCTCTAAATCAATCAACTCCGCTCATTGGTTCAAGACTACAGCTGTCTCAAGATTTACTATTTTATGTATACTGGAGTCTGTATTTTTACTATTTTTTGAGTATAGGATGTTGTACGTTGGGTCATACTGAGCAACTTTAGGCTAGACATAGCCTTATAGGTTTACTTAGCCAATATCCAAATCAGCCCATTCATCCAGAAGCCCACTTAGAACATTCTGTCCATAAGAGACAAAGTTCGGGCCGAACTCTGCCTCCACACAGAGTTCGGGCCAAACTCTGTCCCCTAAATTACAGGATGCTGATTTTTAGGTCTTGATCACTGCAAGTTGTCCAACGGCCAAAAATTTAAATTCTACACACAGAATTTTGGCCGAATTCTGCCTACCCCGAACCCTATAAATAGGCCTTGGTTTTTCTCATTTTAAACCATCCAATATTTTCTTCTTCTTCTCTTACATAGCCTACATATTAAAGAGCCTTACCTTCCCATCTACTTAGCATTCAAACTTTCTAACCGTCCAAGTTGCTCGGTACGATTCAGCTAGAAGTTTGAAGTGCAAGAAGTTGTAAGTCACTTGGAAAAGTCCAAGTTTTGTTACAGCGATCATTGAAAGAAGTTTGGCATGCTCTTCTGTGAAAAGGCACGTGATTGTAACCCTATTTCACAAATAGTGGATTTCAATCCTGAGCTAGAGTTCTCAGGCCTGGACTAGTCCTCCACGAGGAAAACCAGGTTAAAAATCTTGTTGTGTTTGTGTTCGCTCTCTACTACTTTATTTCCGCATTTCTTTACTCTGATTATTTTGTTGGTGAAAAGAGTTTAAGTTTTTAATTGATAATTTTCGTTATAAACTCTATTCACCCCCCTCTAGAGTTGTCTACCTGTACTTCACCAATATGGCAGTCTATTCTTGCGTATTGATCCTTCAACCAATTCATTCCTAGGACCACATCATAGTCGGCCATCTGAAATTCTATCAATCTAGCGAGGAACTTATCACGACCTGCACCCGCTTTTACGGATACGAGACGTGTCTAAGCCAGCCTACGCCGTAAAGTCGACGGTAGAACGCTGTCAAGACCATGATGCTCAAAATCCCATAAAGAATAACTTTATTGCTCATTCACATTTCTAAATTTAATACAACATTTATATTTAAAGAACATACAAGGTTCTTACAATTAATGAAAATGATACCACTTATATCTAATTTTTTAGGTTTTGGTCTGCAAGTACACCCGTATCTCCCAATGTTAAGTGAAGCCACAGCTAACCTGAAAAATATTGGTTTTCAGTCAGGAATGGAACGAGTACATTCTCACAACAGAATCAATAAATGACAAAATCCATAAATCTGTAAATAATAATAAAATACACGATGAAAAGATAAGCATGGAATCATGACAAGAACTGAGCATGGTGGAAATGGCAAGTGAGTACCGAAATAGAGTAGACATGTAGCTAGTAATGTATACTATAGAACCAGAAACTGTACCTATCTAGTGAGTTAAAATACTACTTCGACATGTAAATAGCTAAGGGTAAATCCGGCACCCCGCACATAAAAAGTGAGACTGCTATCAGGCACGAATAAGAACCGGCACCCCGTACGTGAAGTATGCGACTGCTATCAGACACGAATAGTTTTTGGGTTTGTTTACATGTCTAGATTATTTACTCGCCCGACCAGTACTCATGGATCCAAACAGGTCACGAACACAGCAATAGATTGGTCACGAACAACATGTAAAGAATCCATAACTACTATCTCATGTAACATTGTGTCAAGAACCAATAGAATATCAATGTAAAATACTACTACATACATGATTCATAGAGATAATCAAATATGAAAACTATCAGAGATGTACTCGCCTGAGGTCCTTGGCTGGTGAGACCGGTGTCCCGTTGAGTCCAGAATGGCCTGTTTATATAGGGTTGACATTCATGGATTCGGATTTGCAAGAAGATAAGAATACGATTAGTTGTGGTCAAAACTTTCTAATCTAAGAGAGAATTTGAAAGGGGAAATTCTTAATATACTTATTTACATAATAGCTATTTGAAATATTAATTAGAAAGCAAAGTTTATAGATTTGAAAATATATATAAATACTTAGAAAATAATTTATAAACTTATTTAATATTCGAGACTCATTTAAGAAAATATATATAGATTTTTATTTATTTGAAGTTTAAGCCCAATCACCAACTTATGATTATTACCAATGCCCATATATTTTGTAAAAGTTTATTTAACAATTAAACTTATACATATATAGAAAATATAAGGCCTCAAGAGAATATATGGCTAAAAGCCCAAATTTATTTATATGAATATATGTGCAAATAAATATATTAGAGCCCATAAAATTAGAACCCAACGTCCATATATATATAATTGCTACAATATATCTTATGAAAATATTAATTATTTACTGTCGATAGTAAATATTAAAACTAATAACAATATTTATTCAATAATATCAATGATAACAACATTTAAAAGTTATTAATCATAATAGAAACATAATCCTAGCTAATAATAATTATACTAGTAATTCAGGTCATGGCCCAATCTTTAATATTAGTTAATATATTGGGCTTTAGCCCAATCCCACTATTAAACTCAAATTCCCCTTTTAGTAAGAGCCCTAATAAGTCTCTTCTGCCATTGGAGAGAGAGAAAGAGGAAAAGGGATGAAGAATCAGTGAGAATAAGAAGAGGAAGATGGGAAGAGGGGTTAACTGGCTCACCTCGACTCCGGCGGAGCCGATACGAGGAACGGGGCTCTCCGGCGCTTGGCGGTCGACCCACACGACGGAGGTCCAGACGGGGCACGACAGATCTGCTCCGTGCAGTGCTGAGCTGAGACGTCAACGAGGTTGGGCGGGTCGTCGTGGCCCCATCCACGGCGCTGGAGGTCGAACGTTCGAGATCGAGCACATGGCAGCGCTCGCGTGGTGGCGACCGACGCTTAGGGCGCGCCTGGGCTGGCGGCCGATCTGGGAGAGGTGACCCAGCCCGGAGCGGTGGACGGCTCCATCACGGTGCGGAGGAAAATGCCGAAAAAAGATTGGTGCATAGCATTGTACGACGTGATGTGGCGCGGATCGGACACTCAGTAGGCAGTGGACCGGCCACTCGACGGTCAAGAGAAGCAACGCATCGGCATTCGCTGCCAAGGTAAGTGTTGGTGGAAAGATTGGTGGTGGGGTAATGACGATGTCGGCCTATCAGCACGGACACGAGGATTGGGTTGGGTGTCCCGTTTGTCGGACAAGGGGTTGTTTTGTATTTATAATATTAGAATAAGATGAAAAAGACACGGACACACGGTTCGGAGATGACTATAGTTGGTGGATATGGACACGCAGACAGACGCAGTGATGGTAATGGTATGGCATGGTGATGGCGGGGGTCGGGTGTTGTTGATGGCTGGGAAGACGGCAAGGTGGTGTCGTGTGGAGGTGGATGCGGGGAGGAGTTCATAGTTTCAGGGGGAGGAATGAACGAGATGGGCTTATACTCTGTTGGTATACACATATATGAGTAGGGTTACCACGTTAGCTAGTTTAGATAAGCACGTATAGGTCTTCCCATATATTTAAACTTAACTAATAGAAGATTGATCAAATCTTAATGCACAAAAGGTCTAAATAATATTATTCTAAAATACTATCTAATATTTTAAATAGTCTTTAAATAAATTTTATAAAATTGAATATCAAAATATTAATTAGAAAAATTTGCACATTTTCATATATACAATTCATATTTAAAGCGATATTCCAATAAATTAGGACAACATTCAATCATAGTTTTAGACATGAAACTAAACCCAACAATTCCGTATAATAAGAAATTAATTTAATGCTAATATTATCAAATTACTTGTAGGATGTATATCATAACCATAAAATTAAATAATTATTTAAGTCTCAAATAATTTAAATATAATTATAATACTTGTGATTCAAATCGATTTATCAAATATTATTTTAAAGCGATTGTATAAATTCAAATCTCAAGATATTAAAATAAAGTTATTATTTGACAACATCCTTGTAAATCAAAAGAAATTTATTTGCTAACTAAAATGTTTAAACCAAAAGAAATAAAACTCGAAAGGCGGGCTTACAAATCTACCCACCTTAGAAAAGTTTTGTCCTCGAAATTTAAGGACAAGGGTGATCAAATCCTTCTAAGGTTTAAAAGCTTACTAGGAAGACAGATAGTGATAATCATGTTAAGAAGAATGAAAGGATAAAGACTAAATCAAAATTTTAAGTGAATGCATGAAAGTTACAAACCATGAAACCAATAGTCATATGCCCATAGGACGTAGTTTCTATAATATTTCGAGAACCATATGTGTACGTGAAGTCACTTTTCCGAGAATTTATGCCTCGCCAGTGTACACCTGGCTGTAGTAGACTCTTGGTTTTCATGGCGCAAATACAATATGATATCGAATATTTAATTAACTCTATCCCATATTAACATAATAACTCAAGATAGAATAGAACAAACAAGGCATAGCTTTCATAATATTTGATAATATACTCTTACTTGAAATTACTCCAACTTAGGGTCATGCCACGCCAGTGCGTTGCTAGCTGCAGTGAACCCGCAGTCTCGGTAACTCAAATAATGGCGACAGTGCGCTGCTGTCTTGCCCTCGTAAGTCATCAAATTTATTTCAGCTATATCCATAAAATTTTTAAGGGGGATTCTAGAATTGCAACAATTCGATTATGATAAAAATATATGTTCATGGAGGAAAGCATATTTGAAAATAAAACTATCAAAAAGTTTAAGGAAGATGACTGGGAATTCAATATAATCTCGTTCTATTAGTCATCTCGAGAGTAAAATTAAATCAAATAAATATAAATCCAATGCATTCTATATTTATTGAAATCATTCCAGAATAATACTGGTTATTTATAAAAATACTTATGATATATTTAACAAGATCTAAATTTGATAATTTTTGCAAATACTTGAAATATTACTCCATGGTAAGTAATATTCTACTTTTTTTGTAAATTTAAATTGTCAAACAATGATAGTGTTTAGAGGGACAACAAGGATAATTTGGACAATTATCGGGGTTGAATTATAGGAAAGCCTAAGTTACGGAATGAATAGTCTACCCACCTTGGGTCCTATCGTCATATCAAAAGGCAATAGTCTATCTATGAAATCTCTCAACTTGTTTAAAAAAAGTCGTTGCATATATTGCATGACCTATTAACAATCTTTAACTACCCAATAGTCATTTTGGACAAGGTTTTTTCTAGTCCTAGCCATTCTCCTAAAATCCAATTTAATCCTAACTTGTGAATGAGCATTTCCTAGTCGCAGGCTTGCAATAGTATGACTAACTTAAGTACTATCACGAGTTTGCAATCTTTTGCGAAAGTAGACCTGCATGGGCCACCAAAAAACTTGTCACGACCAGCACTCGCTTTTTCGGATACGAGACGTGTCCAAGCTAGCCTACGCCGCAGAGTCGACGGTAGAACGCTGTCAAGGTCATGATGCTCAAAATCCCATAAAGAATAACTTTATTGCTCATTCACATTTCTAAATTTAATACAACATTTACAATATTTATATTTAAAGAAAATACAAGGTTCTTATAATTAATGAAAATGATACCACTTATATCTAATTTCTAGGTTTTGGTCTGCAAGTACACCCGTATCTTCCAATGCTAAGTGAAGCCACAGTTAACCTAAAAATGTTGGTTTCCAGTCAGGAATGGAACGAGTACATTCTCACAACAGAATCAATAAATAATGAAATCCATAAATCTATAAATAATAATGAAATACATGATGAAAAGATAAGCATGGAATCATGACAAGAACTGAGCATGGTGGAAATGACAAGTGAGTACTAAAACAGAGTAGATATGTAGCTAGTAATGTATACTATAGAACCAAAAACTTTACCTATCTAGTGAGTGGAAATACTACTTCGACATGTAAACGGCTAAGGGTAAACCGGCACCCCGCACATAAAATGTGAGACTGCTATCAGGCACGAATAAGATCCGGCACCCCAAACGTGAAGTGTGCGACTGCTATCAGACACGAATAGATTTTGGGTTTGTTTATATGTCTAGAGTATTTCCCTGCCCGACCAGTACTCTTGGATCCAAATAGGTCACGAACACAGTAATAGATTGGTCACGAACAACATATAAAGAATCCATAACTACTATCACGTGTAACAACATGTAAAGAATCCATAACTACTATCACGTGTAACATCGTGTCAAGAACCAATAAAATATTAATGTAAAACACTAGTACGTACATGATTCATAGAGATAATCAAATATGAAAATTATCAGAGATGTACTCGTCTGAGGTCCTTGGCTGGTGAGACCGGTTTCCTGTTGAGTCCAGAATGGCCTGCTTATATAGGGTCGATATTCATGGATTTGGATTTACAAGAAGATAAGAATACGATTAGTTGTGGTCAAAACTTTCTAATCTAAGAGAGAATTTGAAAGGGGAAATTCTTAATATACTTATTTACATAATAGCTATTTGAAATATTAATTAGAAAGCAAAGTTTATAGATTTGAAAAAATATATAAATACTTAGAAAATAATTTATAAACTTATTTAATATTCGAGACTTATTTAAGAAAAAAATATATATTTTTATTTATTTGAAGTTTAAGCCCAATCATCAACTTATGATTATTACCAATGCCCATATATTTTGTAAAAGTTTATTTAACAATTAAACTTATACATATATGTAAAATATATGGCCTCGAGAGAATATATGGCTAAAAGCCCAAATTTATTTATATGAATATATGTGCAAATAAATATATTAGAGCCCATAAAATTAGAACCCAATGTCCATAAATATATAATTTTTATAATATATCTTATGAAAATATTAATTATTTACTGTTGATAATAAATATTAAAACTAATGACAATATTTATTAAATAATATCAATGATAACATCATTTAAAAGTTTTAATCATAATAAGAACATAATCCTAGCTAATAATAATTATACTAGTAATTCAGGTCAAGGCCCAATCTTTAATATTAGTTAATATACTGGGCTTTAGCCCAAGCCCACTAGTAAACTCAAATTACCCTTTTAGTAAAAGCCCTAATAAGTCTCTTCTGCCTTTGGAGAGTGAGAAAGAGAAAAAGGGATGAAGAATCAGTGAGAAGAAGAAGAGAAAGACGGAAAGAGGGGTTAGCTTGCTCACCTCGACTCCGGCAGAGCCGATACGAGGAACGGGGCACTACGGCGCTTGGCGGTCGACCCATACGGTGGAGGTCCAGACGAGGTGCGATGGATCTGCTCTGTGCGGTGCTGAGCTGAGACGTCAACGAGGTTGGGCGGGTTGCCGTGGCCCCATCAACGGCGCTGGAGGTCGGACATTCGAGATCGAGCGTGTAGCAGTGCTTGCATGGCGGCGACCCACGCTTGGGGCACGCCTCGGCTGGCGGTCGATCTGGGAGAGGTGACCCAGCCCGGAGCGGTGGGCGGCTCCGTCATGGCACAGAGGAAAACACTGAAGAAAGATTAGTGCACAACATTGTGCGATGTGATGTGGCACGGATCGGACACTCAGTAGGCAGTGGACTGGCCACTAGACGGTCAGAAGATGCAACGCATCGGCAGTTGCTGCCGAGGTAAGTGGTAGAAAGATTGGTGGTAGGGTAATGTCGATGTCGGCCTGTCAGCGCGGACACGAGGATTGGGTTGGGTGTCCCGTTTGTCGGACATGGGGTTGTTTTGTATTTGTAATATTGGAATAAGATGGAAAAGACACGGACACACTATCCGGACACGACTATAGTTGGTGGATATGGACACGTAGACAGATGCGGTGATGGTAATGGTATGACATGGTGATGGCGGGGGTCGGGTGTTGTTGATGGTTAGGAAGGCGGCAAGGTGGAGTCGTGTGGAGGTGGATGCGGAGAGGAGTTCATGGTTTCAGGGGGAGGGATGAACGAGATTGGCTTATACTCTGTTGGTATATACATATGTGAGTAGGGTTACCACGTTAGCTAGTTTAGATAAGCACGTATAGGTCTTTCCATATATTTAAACTAACTAATAGAAGATTGATCAAATCTTAATGCACAAAAGGTCTAAATAATATTATTCTAAAATACTATCTAATATTTTAAATAGTCTTTAAATAAATTTTATAAAATTGAATATCATAATATTGATTAGAAAAATTCGTACATTTTCATATATATAATTCCTATTTAAAGCGATATTGCAATAAATTAGGACAACATTCAATGATATTTTTAGACATGAAACTAAACCCAACAATTGCGAATAATAAGAAATTAAATTAATGCTAATATTATCAAATTACTTGTAGGATGTATATCATAACCATAAAACTAAATAAATATTTATGTCTCAAATAATTTAAATATAACTATAATACTTGTGATTCAAATCGATTTATCAAATATTATTTTAAACGTTTGTATAAATTCAAATCTCAAGATATTAAAATAAAGTTATTATTTGGCAACATCCTTGTAAATTAAAAGAAATTTATTTGCTAACTAAAATATTTAAACCAAAAGAAAATAAAAATAAAACTCGGAAGGCGGGCTTACAGAACTCTCTACCTCTAACTGTGATTCGACACGAGGAAAAGACTCTATCTACCCCCACAAGGCCGTTACCAGTAAGAATATTGAGCCTTACTGATAATGACTCGGACTCCAGTCCTATCCGTGTAGCAAATCGTGCAGACATAAATGAATGCGATGCACCCGAATCAAATAATTCCGATGCTGGAAAAGAGTTGACGAGAATGATACCTGCCACCACCTCACCTGATGCCAATTCTTCTTCTACGGTCAGAGCCATCGCTTGACCTTGTCGTCTTGGTGCTGGTCCCTCTGCTAGAAATCTCTCTGTCCATTCTGAATTTGAGCTTGGGCATACTGTTGAGCCTGAGACGACAACAGCCTCGGAGGCTGGTACTGCTGCTGCACTGGTGCTGGACTTCTAACCGATGGACTGGTTAGGTTTGATAACGATGAACTGGCTCTATTCAGACAGGACTCTATCTTGTGATTCGATGCTCCACAAGCCAAGCACAATCCCTGTGCTTTACAACACTCTGATACTACATGTCCTGGCTTTCCATAATGAGTGCAGCCCACTGCGGAAGACAACTTCTGCTTCTGTTGTTGAGGGTACATCGGTGTCGAGTGTTGAACCAAAGAGACTGTGGTCGCCCTCCTAGGAGCTCCAATAGTCAAAGCTCTAGCTACCGGGACTCGTGCTGATGACTAAGACATCTACCCATGAGACCTCTTTCGTCCTTCGCTTCGATCTACTATCCTCTGAGAAGTATGCAGCACAGTTACTGGCAGGAAGGCTCAGAGGGAGGGCAGCCCTTGTTAGGGAGCTCAAGCATATATTTAGGGGGCTGTCCTCACGCGTGCGGGTGTTCTATGTCACGGGCGGGTGCCCGCACGTGGGTATGTGCGTGTATGTTCTATGTCACGAACGAGCGTGTATGCGCTTGCACGCGACTAAAGAACACGTGTGTGCATACGTGCGGGTGCGCGTCTATAGAACATGCGTGCGTACGCATGCGGTATAAGACTGTGCTCGCACTCGTATACGCTCGTGTGGTTTAAGTACATGTGCGTCTTGCGTGCTAGCCGTATATGCGGGCGCGCCGGCGATATATTACACGCATGCATGTATCATGACACATACATACATTATGATCGATCGATAAATTGATCTCAGATGGTCTATAATCAATCTATAATCGATTTAGACCCCTGTTCTGGTATGAATGGCTATCCCTATTAAAAAATGGTTGCCTCTTTGTTGCTCGTAAGATGGCATCAAACGTCTGGTGCTCAAACTACTCTACTGATATAATGATCTAAAGGTGGAGTCCCTGCTGGAATCACTGGACTCGATCCAATTCGGTCGCCACCAAGGTAGGAGCAAACCGTCTAAGTCTAGAAAACTCGGCCGCATATACATCGACCATCCTTCCCATCTGCTTAAGATTAGGGAATCTCATCTGTAGATCATACCGAGCTACTGTATCAAAATACTTCGTCTGGAACTTGTTGCTGAACACCGCCCACAAAACAGGCATTTCTAATCCAACTGATAGCATCGCCCACCAGCTGCGGGCTAAGTCCAATAACTGTAGCCGCACGATGGCCACCTTCTCTTCCTCAGGAATCCTAGCTACCTCTAGGATAACTTCTATGTCCTGAAGCCAAGCATCAGCAGCGATAGCATCTTCACTTCTATCAAAGAAAGGAGGGTTCAGGCGCTTGAAGCTGTTGGCCACGTTGTTCCCTTGGTAACTAACTCTGCCCATGGCATTTTGTAATTTTTGGTGCAGGGCATTGCCCCGATGATCTTGTGACGCAAAAAATTCCCTGATGAGTCCTACCAGGGTTCCATTGTCAGGCTCTGCAGGCTGGACTGGCTGAACCGGGGGCTCTGGGTTCCCAGAATGTATGACTCGGAAAGCTGCTCCAGAGTGCTGGACTTGGTCCCCAGGTTGCTGTTGGTTCACTGGAGGTGCTTTATCTTGCTGATATGTAGGACCAGGAGCAATGCCACTAAAGAAATAACATAAAAAACAATAAGGAAGGACCAAGATAGATCGAGGATATAAGCATGTGATCAGGTCAAGGTTTCAGAAAGATTAGAAGACACGAGTAGAGATCAAGGGCGAGTGCTGATTAAGACATCTATTCAGTGAAACCCTCACACATCTTGATTTTCAAGACCTTTATAGGCCACCACTTAAACCGTGTCATGTCCCAGAACCAGAATACTGGAGAGCGAGGGACAGACACCGCCAACTACGTACACTTCAATGTACGTAGCCGGCTATGTCTGTCCCCCGCTCTCTAGTATTCTGGTTCTGGGGCATGGCATATATGCTAGCCCAGGCTCAGAGACAGAGAGACCAGCAGCAGTATCAGGCAGAACAAGAAGCATGTACCTATTGTGGCAAGACAGGACATCTCAGATCAGTTTGTAGGTCGGCCGGTAGACGATGCTTCCGCTGTGGAGCATTTATTTATATGTCTCCAGCCCTTCTTGATTAGAAACTAAATGAAGGCAGTCAAAGACAACATAACCGAGATTATAACGCACCTTCTGAATTCACTTTTCATCTAGTATGTAGAAAGTTACACGTAGTTAAAGTTCTCAAAAAATAGTAAATTCTGTTTTTGAAAATTAGAAAAATACCCCGATACAACGTCCGTCCCGACAAACCGGGCAACGTAGTCGCACACTATACACATCGAAAGACGCGTATGGATGTTGTCGATGTGTGGGAACTGACGGAACCCGATTTTGTTGCATGTGGGCGACGAAATCAGTACGTATCCATCGAGATACCCCCGTATCGACCCTTTGCAAATTAAGTCACAACTTTTTGCACACTCATAAAATTATGACAATACTTGCACCATTAGACTCGAAATATTTTTTTGGTCCTGTATGCCAAGTTTGGTTCAATTCTGAGAAGGTTGATCGGGGCACTATTTTGGCGGGCCCACAATCCCACTCAACGGGCAATTTTGTGCACGGCCCACCGGAATCCAAAATTGGACATACCCTTGGGTTCGTCTCATCGAAACAAATTCATAGACATGTAGTTTGACGACTTTAGAGATCGTAGGTTCTGGCGTGCATTTCGGTACAAAGCGGGTCCAACGGCGGACATCGTTTTGACCCAAAATTACGATTTTGCTCCTGTTCCAGAATTAGACTTTTGGACAGGAATTTTGAAGATATATCTTTTACACCGAGTGCATTTTTGATGTTTGTTTCAGCGTCCGAAGTTGTTTGGAGATTGTGACATTTCTTGGCTGACATTGTGATTTCCTGGACTTGTCATTATACACCACCAGGCAAGATACCTTGCCATTATACTGTTTATATTCAGTTTGTATTTTATTACATATCACTGTTCATTTATTTTCAGTTTTTACAGTTCTTGATTTAGTGTCTGCTCAGTGATATTAGCTGTACTTTGTTATTATCCTTTGGTTGCATATGGACTTAGAGTTAAGAGACTACCGTTTGTAGTGTATTGTATATACCTTGACATAGTTGTACCACGAGGATGTGTGATATGAGTAGCATGTAGAGGTCCTTGCGTGTTGGCTGATCCCCAGTGTGCATGCGTTAGGTCTAACTGTCAATAGTTGCATATTAGAAGACTTGACGGTTAGTAGTGTTACATGGTCGTTGATGCGACATGATAGGTACATTGGGTGGGGAGAACATTTCCTTGTCGTATGGGCTTCGATTGCACTTCCCTTGTAACCCGGAAGCTCCGCTGGAGATACGAGTATGTTGAGCCTCTCAGGTTTGCCACTGTCGTTTTTGAACGTCATGCGCTGTGGTCACTGGTGCCCAAGTGAGGACTATACCAGATCCCATTTACAGCCAGGGTTCATGCGACGAAAGGTTTGTTCTTAACTACATATTCACCTTAGTATGGTTAGAGTACCTTATTGTTGTCTTGCCACTTACTTTTGTTTATGGTATATTTTATATTCAGTATTTATATGGCATGTTTATTGTATCTTGTTACGTCCCTCTGAGGACCTGGTTATCTCTCCAGGTGTGTGCTTCTGTGATATTGCAGGTGTTATAGCTGAGGTCGCAATCTTCTCTATTCATTCGAAGATGACATATCTTGGGTCTTTCTTTGCTACTCCCGCCAAATCATTTCCATTTCCATGTATATTTTTCCTTACTTGTTGGTAGTAGATTTGTCTCCGTCTAACGTATTGTACGAAGACTTATTACAGTTGATTATATGATATCTTTTATTTTTCATTTGTGGATGAGATTAGATTACTCTTAGTTTACTGCATTTTACAGCTTATGTATTCATACGAGGTTTCCATACATTGGAGTATACTTCGTATGTATACAGCCGGCATGGATACGTACATAGTCCTAAGTATTTTGGGACTGGGGCGTTACAATGTGCATAAGAAAACATTTGATACGTAAAGTACAAATCAAACATATAAACACAAATTAGATCTCACATGTTTTTATTGATTCCAAGACTTTCGTACACTTCGACCAACAAGACTTTAGCCGAACATATTCATCAAAACTTAAAAAGAAAAGTTGGAGAAGAAGAGAAGAGTTGTGTTGTGTGTTTGTTCTCATGATTTCTACACCCTTTTATACACCATAAATTAGTTGTTTCAAGCCCACAATATCTCCCCACATATCCTCTAAAAGTTGCAACTTCTCAAACTATCACGACCCGCACCCTGAAGAGGGGCACGCGTCCCGCCTACGCCGCAGAATCGGCGGTAGAACACTGTATAGTTATCTATAAATACTACAACTAAACAGTATAAAGGTACTGTACAGTATATACACTCCGAATGGAGGTGACATAGCAATACAGTCTCAATCACAAAGAAAAACTAAGGTAGATAGCATGGAAAGGAAATATGATAGATGAAAGCAGAAAATAAGTTCAAGATCCACACAAACCCAAAGCTATACACAACATCACGGAGTCACAGAATATAATATAAAATACTACAATAAGAAAGTACTAGCTGGATCGCAGTCCAGGCAAATCTAACTAAGCTACACTACTCTGGGTGTGCAAAATCTAGTGGCTTTACTATCAAGCCACGGTCCAGGTCTACTCCATCTAACCCGTCCCCATAATAGGTCGGGCAATCTGCCTCAGAATCATCTGTAATATATCAACGGTATCATGTCAGAAAAATGAGCAAGTACAAACACTAACAGCAATTCCATATGAATTGACAAATTCTATAAAAGATAGTATAATGAAATACAAGACAAACTCAACAGAAAATATATAAATCAAGATGTGAGAACTGAATAGGATGACAATATATATATGTATATATATATAGGATGACTTGGGAACTATTCGGAAATCGAGTCACAACCCTTAGACCAAACAAGGATCGGGGTTGAAACCCTTCTTCCGAACAGAACTTAGCCTCCTACGATAATAAATATAAAAGGTACCTTGAATTATTAGTGCGTTATGTGATCGGATTGGAAAAATATGATCAGGCTTTCCATCTGACCGGCTATGAACAAGTGTACAATGAACAAGTGTACAACAGAGCAGTATGGTCGGCCACCATGGAAAGTTATGAACAAGTAGGGTAAGGCTTTACCCGTCGTGAGGCGAGGGTACAACTATGAACAAGTAACAAGTACAAGTGTATAGAACAAGTAGGAATTTGATCACACAACTACTAATAACTTCCCATCCCCGAATAGTATAAAGGATCCGGACATAACACGTCATGACACGGGATTCAAAAGTAGGTGATCAGCCCACTCCGAAGTCCATGTCTATACAAGTACAAGTAACAAGTCGAGTCATGTACTAATATACCAAGTAATCCGGGAATAATATCTCATGGCAGGATCCGACAAATACTAGTACGTGAACTATCGTGTCTGGAAATCAAGTAAGACACTACAACTGAATCGGATGTAGCAGATATCAAGACAATGAAAACTATCAGTGAATGTACTCGCCCGTGGTCCTGAGTTGATAAGGTAAACAGATGCTCAGAGTAACCACAGACCTATAAATGAGATGCCATGAGTCCAAACAGGGTTTAATAAAAAAAAAGCTAATCTAGTCATGATATGCAAGTCTAAGTCAAAACTAGGTCAAACCAAGTCACACCAAGCTAAACTAGGTTACACTAAGACAACCAAGGTCACAGGAAGTCAATCCAAGTCAAACTAGGTCAATCTGGGTCAAGGGTTGACTTACAGTTGACTTTTGGTCAAAAAGTCAACTCTGGTCAACTCTGATCAACACTGAGTCAACCCTAGGTCAAACTAGTCAAATGTTGACTAACTGTTGACTTTCAGTCAACTGGTCAACTCTGGTTTGGTTTCGGTCAATTCTAGTCACTTATAGGCTAAGTTTGACTCTCTGTTGACTTTTGGTCAAAATGGTCAACCGAAGTCAAAACTAGTCTAGGAGCGCTATTTCTGACCATTACCAACCAAGGGAACCAAATTCTAACCATATCTTAAATCCTAAACTCACATACCTTAGCTAATGGCAATTACCTACATTACCCTTTATAAGGTATTCCCGATACCTTGCTTATTACAAAGAAAACCCCGCTAATCTTCAAGATACTAGCCTAGGCTCCTTAGGGTAGCTAGATACTATCCTATCTAGGGTTTACCTACCAAGAACTACGGGTTTCCTAGATATCTAGTCCATCTTAGGACACATGTTGGTTATCCAACATTACCTTACCATAATATTAGTCTAACTTAAACTAACCACTCACACATACATACTTACTCACTCACTCACTCATATATGGTTCACACGTAGGCTCTCCTATAGGATCATCTATAGGCTCATACATATAAACTCACACACACTCATATAGCTCACATATATATAGGCTCACATATATGAATATAGGCATATAGGGGTTGTCCTTTGGGGTGCTAATAAGTGGACTGATATGGGCTAAGTATAGGTTGATATGGGGCTATTATAGGATGTTAATTTGGGGCTGGTATAGGGTGTCAAGTGGTGCCTATGGGTTGTTCTAGGTGGCTGATTTTAGTGGACTGATTTGGGGTTAAAATGTGGACTGGTTTATGGTTGTTCTAGGCTGTCAATGGGCTGATTAAGGGAGTATCCAAGTGGACTGTTAAGGGCTGGTTTAGGACTGCTTATAGGGTTGTCAATTGGGGGTTATATAGGCTGTAATATGGCTGGTCCATGGGGTTAATATAGGCTGCAATATGGCTGGTCTATGGGGTTAATATAGGATATCCAAATGGCTATCAAAGTGGACTGTTCAAAGGGGTTTTCAGGGCTGCCAATAGGCTGAATATAGGGATTGGTTTGGGGGTGTTTTTTCTTGGCTGGTATGGCTATCCATTTGGACTGGAATGGGACTGTTTGGCTGTCCATTATGGACTGTCAAAGGCTGGTTAAGGGACTGGTTTGTATGGCTGTCTATGGGACTGTTTATAGGGTGTTAAGGACTGGTTTGAGGGTCTACTAAGGGACAGGTTTGGGACTGCTAAGGCTGCTGCTCTATTGACAGCAGGTCCCCTTCCCCTTTCTCTCATTCAATCACTCCCCATTCACTCTATCTATCCCTCATTCACTCTCTCAAATACCCCTCTCTATCACTCTCTATAAATCTAATACAAACACACACACACACACTCCAAATCAACCACCACTCTAATCTCAAACTCTATCTCAAATTCCCCACACACACACCTAAATATATACACATCCCTATGCACACATATATATACATATGTATTCACACACACACGCCCTTATATACAACTCCCTCTCTCTATATACTACACAAACACATTCTACACATCATTTCTAAACACAATCACTAATATATATATATCTACATATACTCCCCATCCCCAAAAACAGTCCAACATATAAATATACGAAAATTGACATGAAGAGGCTCAAATAAGGCATTGTAGGCTAAACCACTTAGATTTCCTCATATATATATATATATATATATATATATATATATATATATATATATATATATACATATATATACATATATATACATATATATACATATATATATATATATATATATATATATATATATATATATATATATATATATATATATATATAGAAACTAATCTAAACCTTCATATCATGTCCAATCTACTCTCTAACATATATAAAATTGAAATTTAAAGATAATTAAGCCTATTTGGCATTTAATCAAACACATGGGGGTCCTATTTCAACATCTGCCCATTAGGACACAAATCTACATGTAGACACACACTTGTAATGCCCCAGTCCCAAAATACGTAGGACCAGGAATGTAGCATGCTAGCTGCATGTGCATGAGATACGCTCCAATATATGGAAATCTCAAACACACACATAAGCTGTAATGTGAATAATAATAAACAGTCACAGGTAAAAACTACGTCTCATCCACACAGAATATAAAGAAAATAGTATCTCATGAATCAAAGTAAATGTCAAAATATAGCTGTTGGCCGGGCGGAGACAAATCCACTACCGGCACTAGAATAAACCGAAAGAAAATAGAGTCCAACCTCTAAGATAAATAAAATAAGAAATGATGACTAAATAGGCTCCTCGACCCAATAGGGACAGCTGTGATCAGAAGGTACAACTCGCTCGAACGTGATGGATGAGTCTATAGCGGAGCGATACTCCTGCAGAAAGTCCTGCACACCTATACCTGGAGAGATCACCAGGTCCTCAGAAGGACGTAACAAGATACAAAAAGAACATGCCACATAAACTGAATAAATATTGCTCAAATAAATAAGTCAATTGAATTATAACATGGTCTAATACACACCTATTGAACAAGCTTACCATTCCCCCAACCAAACAAGGACAGGAGATGGTAAACTAACTCACGGTGACGTATCTTTCCATGCTATGAATCCAATATGGTATCCGGACCCCAACAAGGTTCAATACCTTCTCATCGGAGTAGTAAGCCACACCTACAACCAAACAAGGACAAGATGTGTCAAACTAATCCGTGACAAGTTATTGTTCCTAGCTACGGTCAGATACAAGTACCCAAACCAAGAGTACTCGTACCTAACGGATAAGGGTAGCCTACCATTCTATGTGAATGCAGTTTAAGTACATCCCTCCAACGCATGGTCCCTGGCTAAAAATGGGATCGGCATAGTCCTTCCTTGGGGCACCAGGGGCCTCAGGCATAATCGTTCCACGAACGTCAGTGGCCAGCAGTAATAAGGGGTCGTCAACCCGCATCTCCGGTGGAGCGTACGGTCACAAGGGAATGTGTAAGGTAGCCCATACGCTAAGGATATGTACTCCCCATCCAATGCCTACTATGTTGTATCCATAACACGTAATCCCTATTAACCGCTAAGTCAAACTAAGCATGCAATATCTATTAGCGGTTATTCCTATCGTACGGCTTATACGTACCGGTGGCCAGCCAATCACGCATGTCCGAGTTCTATATGTGACTCACAACTTTGTGGTACAAATGTGTCAAGGCCTATAAATGCAACACACACAGGGTGGTCCCTTAACTCTAAGTTTAATGTGTGAAAAATAATACATAGCAGGTAATATAACTGAACAGTAAGTTCTAACAAGTTATGCCATGTATCACAGTTTATTTTGCATAAAAAAATAATGAATAATACATAAAATATGAGCTAAAATAAATAAACAGCTGGTGGCAAGGTATCTTGCCTGGGGGTAGGGTGCAGAATGGCGACGCCTGATGACTCAAATCGTCAAAATATAGAAGCAACGAAAGCCAACTTCTACGAACGACCTCGGATGCTGAAATAAACATCACGAACAGATTTGGCATAAAAAAATACCTAAGAAACGTCTGTCCAAAAGTCAAATTCTGGAACAGGGACAAAATCGTAATTTCGGGTCAAAACGATGTCCGCTGTTGGACCCGTTTTGTACCAAAATGCGTGCTAGAATCTACGGTCTCTAAAGTCTTCAAACTACATGTCTATGGATCCGGTTTGAGGAGACGAACCCAACCGTATGTCAAAAGTTGAATTCTGGTGGGCTGTGCACAAATTCGCCCGTTAGAGCGGGTCGCGGGCCCGCCAATTTTGGCGTTCCGATCAACCTTCTCAGAATCGGACCAAACTTGGCATATAGGACCAAAAAATCGATACGGCCCTGATGGCGCAAGTTTCGTGTCGATCCGACAAACGTGCACGAAGTTATGGTCAATTTGCAATACGTCGATACGGGGGTATCTCGACGGATACGCAATGATTTCGTCGCGCACACGCAACGAAATCGAGTCCCGTCAGTTCCCACACGTCGACAAAATCCATATGCGCCTTTTGATGCATATACTGCACGACTACGTCGCCCGATTTGTCATGACATACGCCGTATCGGGAAAAGTTTTCTAAAATTTTGAGTTTCAAAAATAGATTTTCTTGAATCTTTAATATTAATTATCTTCCTGTATAATTACTAAAAATAAATCTAACCATTGCGTTTTAATTCCGTATATGTTGTGTTTCACTATTTTCAGTTGGTTTGATGAAACCCTCAGTATACGCGTCAAAAATCGGCTTCCAAGTTGATGTTTTGGGCAACCTAAAATTGTCCTGTTCCGACAGTTTTCTCGGGAAGTTTTGATCGATTTCCCGGGCAAGATGTTAGGGTTTACTAGATTGTATCTGGAGGGGTTTAGAGAGGGTTAGATAGGCTCTATGTAGGATTCGACGAAATCGAAATTAGTCGAGCATGAAGGAAGAACGACGAAGGGGAAGTTAGTGTACCTGCGATCGAGTAACAGAGTTACTCTGTTTTTAGGGTCGGCCCGGTGGCGTTCAGGCGACGGCGGCCGGTCGTCGGTGGCAGGATGGCAGCGCCGGAGCCTACGGGTCACGCTAGAGTCGATCCTCGGGGTCGGTGTGGTAGGTTGCTAGGGTTTCGTGTGTGAAGTCTCTCATACACGAGGAATGTTTATAGCTCTGCTATGCAACTGTCGGGCCTAGGGAGAAGAACTCGTGGGCTAGCCGGGATGGGTTGCTCGGGCCACTTGGTGGGCCGAGCCCTGTGGGCTAAGGGCATCAGCTACTGTTCCCTTCGGGGAACAGTGGCCTGTGTTATATTTTTTTTTCTTTTTTTTTACTCCATTAATCCCATATATATATATATACATGTGCATATATATATATATATATATATATATATATATATATATATATATATATATATATATATATATATATATGTATATATAATTACTCATACCTATATATTTCTAATACTAATACTAGAAAATAAAATACAAATTACTAATACTAGAAAATAAAATACAAACAATTTGTTTATAACCTAAATTTATATATTAATAAAATCTTTTTATTGGTAACTCATTTAAATGGTATACTAAAAACAATAAAATTATTGTTATTTAATAATGTATACAAATAAAAATAATAATTCTAATATTCTCAAAATATTTTTCTTAATACCAAATACAAATCTCTAACAAACTCTTTGCTATGTACGTTCCTTTAAAAAAATGAAAAGAAAATAATTAAGCCTAAAATCAAAAATCATCAAGAAAATTCAAAAAAAAAAAAGAAATCTGGGGTTTACACACTAGAGACTCCAATGGCCTCTAACTTAGTTCTAATGGTGATTCCAACAAGGGGATTTATTCCTTGGATTCTAAACCACTCTAAATGCATGAAAACTAGATTTAGAGGAAAGCTTTATACCTATTAGGAGTGAATCCTAATGAAACCCTCTCCGATACGAAGAACTCCTCAAATGGACACGTCCACCTTGCACTTCTCTCCCAAACTTTATTAGCAACCTTCGTTGGCAATAAGGAGAGGATTTATGGAAGAATACCTGAAGGTTTGATTCGATTTGGAGATCAAATCAAGCAAAAGCTTCAAAAGAGGGAAGAACACTTGAGAGCTTTTCAAAAGAGGCTAATTTCTAAAGTGGAAAGGAATGAACTCCTCCCCCTTGTGGCCGGCCAAGTAGGGCTTGTTTGGGGCATTGTGAAATGTCCCAAACACCCCTCTCTAATCCTATTTGGTTGGGTCTAGCCTAGGTTCAAGTTTGAGATAAATCGGATCTAGTTTGAGTCCCTAAACAACTAATCTAATAAAGGAAAAATAGACTAGTCTAACCAATCTAATTTGTGAACCATGTGGGCCATGTCTAACTTAAGTTGGGTCCCTTCTAGAGACTAAGCTACCTGAGTCACTACCTCAAGTCGGAACGAGACGAAACTCGAACCACACTACACAAATCAATTAAAATATTTAATAAAATTATAAAAATTCAAAAATAACTAAAATATCCCTGTTCTTGAAAACTAGGAGTGACACAAACCAAATAGAATAAGTCATAGAACAAGTAGGGAAATGGTTATTTTGGTTCCTATTTTTGTTCACAGCATCTTTGACCCAACTTCAAATCTGATTTCGTCCATGATGCAGCTTGATTTGCAAAACACACAAAATATAAAAGTTGTAGCCCTGTGTCTTAGCTTTCCAAATCATTTTGAAGGACTTCAATTTCACTTCAGATGAGTAAGTTATGCCCATTTTGGTGAAATGTGTCAAAACTGTCCAGAATTGTATTTTAGCTCCATTTTGCACATAGTGTCTCCAATTGCATCATAAAGCAAAATATAAATATAATCAGTACCTTTAGTCATAAAATGAGCATAAAATGGTGAACACTAAGGGATAAAAATATAACATTTTATGTTCTCATCAAATACCCCCACACTTAACTTTTGTTCGTCCTCGGACAAAACTCTTATTTATTTATTTATTTTTTAAACGAAAATCAAGGTTGTAATCTCATAAATAAAGAATAACCATGCTCTTCAAAACTCATAACATATCATGAAAATATATTCTTAAACAACTTCTAATTTCTTAGTAAGTAATTTTATTTGAAGATAGAGTAAACTAAATTGGTAGACCCTCGCGGGAATAAACACTCAACTCTCGTATATTTGAAGGGTATGTGTTTCGCTCAAATTTATTCCAATAGAAATGATCTACCATAAGCTTGCATATCTTCTCATTCTTCACCACTTGGATCACATGCATAACACAAATCATAAGGACTTTTTATGGGTTGTAGCGGGACTTAGGATTAGGGTAGGATATATTTTGGGAGTGTAGCTCAAAAGCCATCAAAACTAGTGGAGCAAAAATAATTTAACTCAAGCTCGCATATATAAAATATATAAAACCAATCACCCCATTTAGCTTCTTCAAATTGACCTTAAAGCATTCAACACACCCCTTTATTTGAATTAGAGGAAGAATTATGAAAACGAATATCAAAAGTAAATTCCTGCATCACTTTTTTTCATTACTTCTTTCTTTACTTTCTTTCTTTTTCTCATCATCTTTTTTTTTCATTTTCATTTTTTTTTTCATTTTCATCATTTTTTTCGTTTTTTTTTTCATTTTTTTTTTCATGATGGAACTCAAGAATTTGAGAATAAAAATATGTAGTCAAACTAGAAATTCAGATACCCCCACACTTATTTTTATACACCCATACATATCACAATGCTCCACTAGTTTTCTAGCCTGGGTAAGGATTTTTTTTCCAGGTTAAAGCTTGTAATATGGGTTCACAAAAATAGAAGCAATAAGGCTCAAAGGGGTTCAACCAAAGGAAAAATAATTTTAGGGTAGGCTATTTGGCTTATGTAACGTATAACAAAGATGGCCTTAATCATATTCATGTATGCATGTGTCGATGTGACCTCGAAGAGAATCTAAGCAAGTTCTAGAGAAACAAGTCCATGGAAGAATATCTCTCATCAAAGAAAATAGTGAGACTGATGTGTCAGTCTAAAGGCTCAAAATCTCACCGGCTTTTGTCTACCAAATTTAGTCACAACCATCCTCAAGGAAAATAACTATACTAATTAATTCTAAGTTGAAAAGAGTATTTATTCAATCATGTTATAAATTTTTTAAACTTAGTTAAATCTTCCTCATGACATACACAACCAAAAATTATTGAAAATAAAAAAAACTTTTTTTTGAAAATAAAATAAAATAAAACTTTATTGAAAACCACAAAAACATAAAATAAAAACTCTATTTTTTGAAACATGAAAAAAACTGAAACTGCTAAAAATACTTTAAATCCTCTCCCCCATAAACTGACATTGTCCCAATGTAAGGCTAAATGCAAAGAAAAGACAAAAATAAACAATAAAAATTGCAAAAAAAAGAACAAACTCCCCTTGGGTTGCCTCCCAAGCAGCGCCTTTGTTTAATATGTCGTTGGCTCGACTTTATGCACACTTGACATAACTATGAAAGGGCTTCTCATCTTGGATAGAAGCCTGCAAAACAGAGGATAAAGGCCTTTTGTCAGAAATCGATAATGAAATATAAGGAATATTACCTGATTGTTGTCTTTTTATAAAATTATTCAACCCTACAACAATTTTATGCAAATTATTACTCAAGGCTGGCTCTACATTCTATTTTTTTGAGATGTTCGCTGACGACAATATTGAATCCATCTTTGTCATTAAGTTCAAAAACTTCATGTGCATTAGGTACTACGTCGTCATTAGGAATGTTTGTATCTTCAGCGCTGTTTCTTTCTTCTTCTTGTTTTGGCAATGTAGGTGCTTCTTTTACTAGGTTGTCAACCTCTCTACCATTTCTCAAAACGAGTGTATTTACATTTTCTTTCGGATTTATTAGTGCTTGAGATGATAATTTTTTCGAACTTTGTGCCTCCAACTTTTTAATTGTTGTAGCCATTTGGCTCATTTGATTGTTCAGACTTTGGATGTTATCCTTTGTCTCCTGTATACTGGCCCTTGTCTCCTGTTGAAATTGCAAGGTATTAGTGGCAATAGACTTAACAATATCTTCTAGAGACATACCAGAATTAGAAGTTTGGTCCGATTGTTGTTCATGGGGATATGGTTGCTTGTACTGCTGGTAACTTGGAAAATTTTGAGTTATATTAGGCTCGTCTTCAAGTATTGGACACATATCAGTTGGATGCCCTACTATTGAACAAATTTCACAAGCCATTGTTGTTTGCATGTTACCACCTACAACCATTTGATGAACAAGAGAAGTTAAATTAGCAATTTATTGTTGAATAAAAGAAACATTTACCTCGTTAGCGTGCCTAGATGGAAGATCCAGCCAAGTGCCAAATTGTTGAGAATTGGTCGCCATGTCCTGTTCAAGATTTTTTTTGGCTAATAGAAAAAATTATTTTATTACAATAACAAAATAAAGATCACAAAAGCACAAAAATTAACTAAAATTACTCCCCGCAACGGTGCCAAAATTTGGTGTGCTGTCATAGGCACCCAAGTGAGAGTAAGGATCGATCCCACAGAGAGTAATTAGTATAATTTTATGCTATACGAACAAGGATGGGGCGATGAATAAAA
Organism: Iris pallida; assembly: GCA_029216955.1. NCBI lineage: Eukaryota > Viridiplantae > Streptophyta > Magnoliopsida > Asparagales > Iridaceae > Iris > Iris pallida. Next base: position 12,725,553 of record JANAVB010016600.1, on the reverse strand, counting down.
TGAAAGTCAATAAAAAAGAGCAAGTAGAATATGAAAATAAATCAAAATAACACACGTTGGCCTAAGTCTACGTCTACCGCTGGAATCTTGAAACTGATCATAGATGCAAACATATATTAATATGTACTATGAATATTCATTGTTGGAATTCTTTTCCTATCTCCTTTAGCCACAGTTAATTAGAAACTAGCGACCTAATTAACCTTAACTACTAAACAATCCCAGACAAGCGCTAAAGGTTTAATCTAGTAGCATATTAAACTCAATGAGATCGATGAAACAAAACAACACAAGCACAAGCGGTTGCATTTAATTTAGTTGAATGATTTATTTCTAAGATTTAATAATACAAAGCAGTAATTTATTAAATCTTGGTTGCTTCACAAATTAGAGGGATCGAAAAATTCCGGATTCGATATCTAATTTAGTAGTAGATTATCAAGAATAATAAACTAGTATGCATCCTAGTAACTAAACAAGATAATCATGAAATGTTAAGAAAATATTTGATACTCAAAGTACAAATCGAACATATAAACACAAATTAGATCTCACAAGTTTTTATTGATTCCAAGGCTTCCGTACACTTCGACCAACAAGACTTTAGCCGAACATGTTCATCAAAACTTAAAAAGAAAAGTTGGAGAAGAAGAGAAGAGTTGTGTTGTGTGTTTGTTCTCATGATTTCTACCCCCTTTTATACACCATAAATTAGTTGTTTCAAGCCCACAATATCTCCCCACATATCCTCTAAAAGTTAAAACTTCTCAAACCAAATTGAATAAGTCATAGAACAAGTAGGGAAATGGTTATTTTGGTTCCTATTTTTGTTTACAGCATCTTTGACCCAACTTTAAGTCTGATTTCGTCCATGATGCAGCTTGATTTGCGAAAAACACAAAATATAAAAGTTGTATCCCTGTGTCTTATCTTTCCAAATCATTTGAAGGACCTCGATTGCACTTCAGATGAGGAAGTTATTCCCATTTTGGTGAAAGGTGTCAAAACTGTCCATAATTGTATTTTAGCTCCATTTTGCACATAGTGTCTCCAATTGCATCCTAAAGCAAAATATAAATATAATCAGTACCTTTAGTCATAAAATGAGCATAAAATGGTGAACACTAAGGGATAAAAATATAATATTTTATGTTCTCATCAGTGATGGTGGAGACGGAGGTGGTGGCACTTGTAGAAGCATAAAAATTTCAGCAGACTTGACAACCATGCGCGCTCCCAAGCCAGGGAAGACATATGCGCCTAAGTCACCAGTGAAGTCATATGCGCCCAAGTCACCAGTGAGGTCATATGCGCCCAAGTCACCAGAGTGAGCTATGCACCCATACGCCCACTCTAGGCTCCTCCAGAAGGGTGCGCATAGCCCTGTTTCAGGCTATGCGCTTAAGCCAGAACAGTCCCCGACTCGATCAAACCCACGATCAATCGTGCACCGAAGCATACGGCCACGTCAGTCTCCACGAGCAGTCATGCACCGAAGCATGCGGCCACGTCAACACCACGATCAATCCACGATCACGCATTCTGCATGCGCCTACACCCTATGCGTCCAAAGCGGGACTATGCGCCTACATGAAAACTAGTGTATTTTCTCATGTGGGCGTATAACATCATTCCAGCACAAGAACGACTATAAAAAGGGGTCTCATACCTCTTCAAAGCACAGAACGGAGAGCATTTTCAAGAGCCAAATTGCTGCACTTCTTGCCAGTGAGCCAAGAGTTAGCAATTTTCTTAGGTTTTCTCCCACTTTTGTAATCAGAGTATCAACGGAGTAAAGGAGCAATTGCCGCTCGATCTCCATCGTCCTATTCTCCAGAATTCTTTTTGTACACGGGGATCCTCAACACAGGATCTCTCAAGCGTACTCGATTTATGGTGCCTTGTGCCAATAAGAAAAGATAGAGTTTCTTCTTCTTTTTTGTGTATGTCCACAAAAATAGCGACTCTGCTGGGGACTACCTTTTCCTCTGACGAGAAGGTGGTGACGCAATCCGATACCGACAAAGTGGGGAGCACTCAGAAGATGTTGATCGTGAAGTTCGATCAGTAGGCATTCGAAGAGATGCTCTTGAAGGACGGCTCTACTCCCTGAAAATTAGTGAATCCAAACAAGTCTCGCAAGACTTGGCTTCTGAAGGCTCGCAGTACATATCCTTCCAGTGTCATAGCAGATATGCAACTGAAGGACTGTCACATAGGCGCATAGAGCTCCTTTGTGGGCGCATGGCTCTGTCACAAAAGCTCCACAAATGAAGAAGGCTCATATCGTTTCGGGCTCTACTAGCCCAGCGACCTGTCTCTTGTGCAACCAACAAAAGAGTGTTCAACGCTCGAGACTTGGCAAAGAAAAACACTATGATGCCAAGAATCGAAGTGTTCGACACTCTGGGCAAAATCAGCGAGGCTCACAAACGAAGGTGGCGAAGCTGGGAGAAAATAGTGATGCTTCACCAAGCATACGTCCAAGAGGGTGTATGGGCGCATAACTCTGTCCAGAAGACTTCTGTCTTCGACAGATTATGCATCCAGGGTCATGCATCCAAGGCTATGCACCCAAGCTCAACTAACCCAAACTATGTGCCCACATCGAAGAAGCTTAGGCATACTGCCAAGAAGCATGCGCCCAAAGGCAGATTCCAAGGCCTATGCGCCTACAACAAAAAAATAGGCCCCAACGCGTATAGCATGGGGCCGTCTTCAAGTTCATCACAGAACATAGGTGTGGGGGTTGCCCCTGCACATTAACTAAGTCCGGATGCACCAACTCTCCTTACGAAACCATATGCGAAGCTCGGTAATGCATGTGACATGGGTTTTAAGGCAAATCTCTCTTTCGCTGACTTACGCGGCATGATAAATCATAAGAAGAAAGCGAGGGAGGATACAGTGTCATACCCCAGAACCAGAATACTGGAGAGCGGGGGCGAACATAGCCAGCTACGTATATTGAAATGGAATCCACCTCGCTATACGGTCACGGCTGTCTAGATATAAGGGTTTACTACAAGCCAATGGTCTCTTAAGGTCAAGCCTATTGTCTCAATCTCAAGCAAGTAATATAGTTACAAGATGTTTGACCACCAAATATACAATAAAAGGCGTCCCAAATATTACATATTCAGTTGATCATGAAGCTAGTCGTACAAAATGTGAGGACTAGCAAGAGTTTAGTCATACATGATCAACCCTAGGATTTATTAATCATGTTTACAGCCCGTAGGCAGACAGTAAGTAAATATGCATCGAGCTAACAGGTGCTCGTCGGCTAAACGCCTCAAAAGAATAAATTTACAGTAGAGTGAGTGAAACAAAATAGAAAACCCACTCGTAGCCCGGGTTCCTTCTAGTCGCCACCATCGGGCTGGAGGTTCGGTAGATCCTCGGGTGCTGCTCCGAAATCTGGCCACACAAAACCAGCTGGGTCAAACCCCAGAAAGAGCAAGTGCCACAAAGGAGGCCACAAAATAAGAACAAAAGCCAGCATATCAGAACATAAGAAAATAGAAGAAAGTACTAGTAAATAAGAGTACAACAAGACAATAAACGACTAGGGACATGGAACCATTCCGGAAGCCAGGTTACAACCCGTAAACCAAACAAGGACCGGGGTTGTAACCCTTCGCCTGAATAGCACCTTGTCTCTACCCATTTATTGTTAAAGATAAGTAAAACAATCATGTTCAGGAGGACCAGGTACCGGGACTAGACGAGACTTAGACAATGCTGGACACCATCCATTCACAAGCGGCCAAGCAAATACTACGGCTTACTACTTAACTAACTAGGGTTATCACAAGCCTAATTACTAACAAGATGCAAATGAGAAATTCCCAGTCCCAAGCCCTGCAGACTATCTAGTTATCCTTCCGCGGATTGAGAGTATGGTTGGGTACATCGCCCTGGAGACGATATACCCTTAGGTGACTTAGAGGGTGCAACACATAACAGTGTGCTGGAAATGTGCCCTACTCGTCGGCAGGCTACAAGTCCGTTTAAATGCGCCCAGATAACGAGATTGCCTGTGACTAGAAATTATCCATGAACTATAGTTTGATCTAGTCATTAGCCTAATCCATATTCAGTGTGAATCCCTGACCGGGGTAACCAGGGAGTCACGTCCTAGACATGATGCGAGACAAGACAAGTGGATTGCACAAGGCAGCAAGAAGGAGCACCCATGGCGTCAGAGTTGATTATACGAGTCAAGTTAGCCATCGCAACAGCGTCAAGTCAAGTCAAGTCAAGTCAAGTTACAAGTTACAGGTTTACAAGTTACAAGTCAGGAGTGCGCCGCCACGGGCCATTATCAAGTTATACAGTATCAAGATTAATCATGAATTACAGGTTAAAAGTTAAGGGCGCACCCCATCGGGTCGCTATCAAGAAGATCAGAAAGTACTAGAATCATACTTCACAGAAATCACGAAAAACTGTACTAGGAAAACACCAAAAAAAACTGTGGCAGGTCGTGTTGGGTCGAGACAGTCGTGTTGTTGGAACAAGATCTCAAGACTCCAATCCACAAAAGAGAAGCCAAGTCCAAGGAATAAAACCAAACCATCATGAGTTGAACTGCACAGAAAATGAACTGCGCAGAAAATGAACTACGCATGAGTTGAACTGCGCAGGAAATGAACTGCGCATGAGTTGAACTGCGCAGAAAATGAACTGTGCAGGAAATAAACTACGCACAGATGAACTGTGCACAGTTGAACTGTACAGGAAATGAACTGCTCACAGATGAACGGTGCAGGAAATGAACTGCGCACAGATGAACTGTGCACAGTTGAACTGTACAGGAAATGAACTGCGCACAGATGAACTGCGCACAGATGAACTGTACAGGAAATAAACTGCGCACAGATGAACTGCGCACAGTTGAACTGCACACAGATGAACTGCGCACAGTTGAACTGCGCATGGCCTTGCGCTAAAGAGCGCTGGCCGAGGGTCATCTTCTCCAACAGGCTGAGAAGAATCTCAAGAACATCAAAACTTTAAATCTTCATAACTTGATCAAATCAAAACGAAATTTAGATTTTCAAAGCTCTAACTTGTGTAAAATTGAATTCTCTTTCATATGGAAGCCTCAAAACAAGCAAAAATCTAAGTTTAATAGATCAAAACCAAGAAATTCCAAAAATGGTTAAAACTTAGATCTAGAAAAATAGAAGCTCCAAATCACAAAATGCCAAGTTCTAATGTTGTTCACCATGGCCTAATCTAGCTAATAGACAAATAAAAAATTAGGGTGCTTATTTGGTGGCAAGGTGCACTTGTCTATGGTGTTGGTGGAGGAAGGAGGAAGAAGAAGATGGAGAAATAAATAAAAATTATGGAGGAGAGAGAAAATTAGGTAGGGATTTTAATGAGGGTAGGTTGTGGTAGAATGAGGGTGGAGTATAGGTAAGGTGTTCCTTTGGGCTTAAAATCAAACCAAACCAAACCAAACCAACTAAAACCGAGCCGAGCCGAAACCCAAAATACGAGAAAACCTAAAATTCCACAAGTCGAGAAAAATAAAAATACATGCCAAAATCCAATTACAAGTATAAATACGAAATACGGGAAATGATGGTGACAACTCTACCCACCTTAAAGGAATTCTGCCCTCGAAATTTAATCAAGGAGCTAGAGACTGCCCCGGCAAGTTATACTAAGCACCAACAATCTACACTAAGCAGTTCAATCATACAATCATACATGCAAGTAAGGGATGGAAAGCATAAGGCATAAGGAAGACATTATACCTTACGAGTCAAACAAGTCAGGATATCGCGATCGGATGTCGTCCTCACGCTCCCACGTTGACTCACCTAGTGAATGATGACCACAAGCAACACAGACTAAGTTAATAGTCTTGTTCTTGAGTATCTTCTCCCTCCGGTCCAATATAGACATGGGCCTCTCCTCATACGAAAGGTTGGTACCAACAACCAATTCCAAATGGTCTAGGATATGGCTCGGGTCCGGGATATACCGTCGTAATTGGGACACATGAAATACATCATGCACCTTACTTAGCGACGACGGAAGAGCAAGACGATAGGATACATCTCCTACTCGCTCTAGGATATCGAACGGCCCTATATACCTAGGACTAAGCTTTTCCCGCACGCCAAAGCGAATGACGCCGCAGTTAGGCGAGATCCTAAGGAATACATGGTCGCCGATAGCAAACTCTAAAGGACGTCTGTGATCATCGGCCTAATGTCGCTGGCGATCTTGGGTAACTCGAAGATGATCCCTGACTTTTCTGACTACTTCAACTGTCTGGGAAATCATTTCTGGACCGAGCATATGCCTCTCTCCGATATCGTACCATGCTAGCGGGGACCTGCACTTCCTGCCATACAGTACCTCGAATGGTGCCATCTGGATGCTGGCCTGGAAACTATTGTTGTACGAGAACTCCACCAGGTGCAGGTGATCTTCCTACGAACCACCGAAGTCAAGTGTACAAGATCTCAACATGTCTTCAAGAGTCTGGATTGTACGCTCTGACTGACCATCTGGCTGCGGATGATATGCCAAACTGAACTGGAGACGAGTTCCCAAACTCTCTTATAGGCTACGCCAAAAGTGTGATGTAAACCTTGAATCTTGGTCCGAGGTGATACTGACGGGCACTCCGTGAAGCCTGACAATCTGTCTGAGGTACATCTCTGCTAGCTGAGCCGTAGACTGCCCAACTCTGAATGGGAGAAAATGAGCCACCTTCGTGAGCCGGTCAACTATAACCCAAATAGCATCTCGACCAGCTGGGGATCTAGGCAGTCCAGTCACAAAATCCATGGTCACATGCTCCTACTTCTACTCTGAAATCGGCAAGGGCTGAAGAAGTCCAGCGGGCTTCTGATGTTCAGCTTTAACCTACTGGCAAACCAAACACCGAGAGATAAACCGGGCTATCTCCCTCTTCATGCCATTCCACCAGAAATGCTGACGAATATCACGATACATCTTCGTGCCACCGGAAAGAATAGAATACTGTGAACTGTGAGATTCTGCCATGACCTCCTGTCTGATATCTCCACTGGGTACACAAAGACGAGTGCCGTGCCGAAGTGTACCATCTTCATGAATGCACAACTCTAGCCTTCTTTCTGTCTCACACTCTGCTTTGAGTCGCTGAATCTTGGAATCTGTAGACTGTGCCATCCGGATCCTCTCAACTATGCTGGATTGAACCTGTAGACTGGCCATCAACGCCACATTGGTAGGAAGAACCACTTCAATTCACATCTTCTGAAAATCTGCCAATAACTCTGGTTGCGCCGTTAGAAGATAAACTCCGGCTCTCTGGCTCAACGCATCTGCTACAACGTTAGCCTTCCCTGGGTGATATTGTAAATCCACATCGTAGTCTACCAATAGCTCAATCCATCTTCTCTGCCGCATATTAAGGTCCTTCTGGGTGAAAACATACTTCAGGCTCTTGTGATCTGTAAATATCTCCACTCTATCTCCATACAAGTAGTGCCTCCACAACTTAAGTGCAAACACTACTGCTGCCAGCTCCAAGTTGTGGGTCGGGTAATTCTTCTCATGATCACAAAGTTGACATGATGCATAAGATATTACCTTCCCATGCTGCATCAAGACACACCCCAATCCTCTGCCTGAAGCGTCGCAATAAACTGTGAATCCTCCGGTCCCATCTGGAAGTGTGAGAATGGGAGCCGTTATCAAACCTCGCTTCAACTTCTCAAATGATTCCTGACACTCTGCTGTCCAAGCGAACTGCACATCCTTGCGGGTCAACTGGGTCATCGGCGCTGAAATCCTTGTAAAATCTGAAACGAATCGCCGGTAGTAGCCGGCCAATCCAAGAAAGCTGCGAACCTCTGCCACTGAGCTGGATACTGGCCATGTCTCGATAGCCACAATCTTCTGGGGATCCACTTCTACTCCTCCTCGAATAATGATGTGACCCAAGTACGAAATACGATCGAGCCAGAACTCGCATTTGCTGAACTTAGCTTACAACTGATGCTCTCTAAGCGTCTGAAGGACGATTCTGATATGTTGTTCGTGCTCTACTTCGCTCTTACTGTAGACCAGGATATCATCTAGGAACACGATCACGAACTGATCCAAGTAAGGCATAAAAATGCGATTTATGAGGTCCATGAATACAGCCGGCACATTGGTCGCTCCAAAGGGCATAACAAGGAACTCCCAATGCCCATATCTCGATCTAAACGCTGTCTTCGGGATGTCCTGCTCTCTGACTCTGATCTGGTGGTATCCTGACCGCAAGTCTATCTTCGAGAACACTGAAGCCCCTCTGAGTTGATCAAACAAGTCATCTATCCTCGGGAGAGGGTATCTGTTCTTGATTGTCACTGAGTTCAAGGTACGATAATCCACACATAACCTGGACGTACCATCCTTTTTTTTCACAAGAAGCATCGGGGCTCCCCAAGGCGATCCACATGCACGAATGAATCCCTTGGTCTTGAGTTCTTCAATCATCTTGTATAAAATCTCTATCTCTGAAGGTGCCATCCTGTAGACTCGCTCTGATACTGGTGCTGTCCCGGGGATTAAGTCTATAGTGAACTTGATCTCCCTCTCTGGCGACATCCCTGGAAGTTCCTCTGGGAAGACATCTGGAAACTCTTCAACTATCCGGGGCAACTGTACTGCTACTACTGCCATCCGCAATACTGGAGAAGATGGCTCCACCGCACCTCTGGAAAATAAAAACTCTGGCTCGCCTGGAATGCTGAAAATAACTCTGCCAATATGGCAGTCTATCCTAGCATACTGGTTCCTCAACCAATCTATGCCTAAGACTACATCATAGTCTGTCATAGGGAATTCTATGAATCCAGCGGAGAACTCTCTACCGCTAACTACGATCTGACACGAGAAAAATACTCGATCTACACCCACAAGACCATTACTAGTAAGTATATTAAGCCTCACTGATAATGACTCGGGCTCCAATCCTATCCGTGTCGCGAATCGTACAGACATGAATGAATGCGATACACCAGAATCAAATAATAGCAATGCTAGAGAGGAGTTGACGAGAATAGTACCTGCCACTACCTCACCTGGTGCAACTTCTTCTTCCATAGTCATCATCATGGCCTGACCTTGTCCTCTAGCTGCAGGTCCCCTCTGCTAGAAACCTCTCTGCCTGCTCTGTACTTGGGCTTGGGTATACTGCTGCTGGTTCTGCTGATGAAACGCCTGGGCCTGAGGCAACAATGACCTCGGGTACTGCTACTGCTGCTGCTGCATAGGTGCTGGTCCCCTAACCGATGGACTGGTTAGGTTGGAGGAGGATGAACTACCCCTATTCGAGCAGGCTCCTATCTTGTGATCTGCCGCTCCACAAGCTAGACACAATCCTTGCGTCCTACGATAATCTGCCACCACATGGCCTGGCTTCCCACAATGAGAACATCCCATCGCGGAAGTCTGCTTCTGCTTCTGCTGCTGCGGGTACGTCGGGGTCGAATGCTGAACCGACGTTACTGAGGTCGCCCACCTCAGAGTTCCAATAGTCAAACTCCTAGCTGCCGGGGCTGGAGCTGATGATTGGTGCATCTGACTGTGGGACCGCTTCCTACCTTCGGTCCTATCCACTATCCTCTGGGAGGTGTACTCATGCCTCCAAGCTGCTCTCAATATTGCATCGAACGTCTGGTGCTCGAACTGCTCGACTGCCAACAAGATCTCCAAATACAGTCCCTGCTGGAACCGCTGGGCCCTATCAAACTCGGTTGCCACCAAAGTGGGGGCAATCCTACTGAGTCTAGAAAACTCAGATGCATAACTGTCGACCGTTCTGCCTCCTTGCTTCAAGTTGGTAAACCTCGTTTGTAGGTTGTACCGAGCTATAACATCAAAATACTTCGTCTGGAATCTTTCTCTAAACACTGTCCAAGCAATGGGTGCCACTAATCCCATGGCTTGCGCTGCCCACCAACTGCGAGCTAAATCCAGCAACTATAGCCGTACCACAACCACCTTCTCATTCTCAGGTATTCTAGCTGCCTCCAGAATCACCTCAGTATCCTGAAGCCAAGCGTCCGCGGCAATCGCATCTTCAGTGCCATCGAAGAATGGAGGGTTCAAGTGCTTGAAGCTGTTGGCCGCGCTGTTCCCTGGGTGACCGCCTCTGGTCAAAGCATCTGCTACTACCTGGTGCAAGGCGTCTCCTCGACGATCCTGGAAAGCTATCAAGGTCCTGATGAGACCTACCAAGGTGCCATCGTCAGGCACTGCAGGCTGGACGGGCCAAACTGGGGGTTCTCCTCCGGGAGGTACAACTCTGGAGGCTACTCCGGAATGCTAGACTTAATCTCCGGGTTGCTGGTCCCCGGGAAGTGCTGCACCTTGCTGATCGGCGGGGTCAGGTACAATACCGCTGAAGAAGATGACACAGGAAAACAATAAGGAAGGACCATGACAGATCAACGATACAAGCACATGATCAGGGCAAGAATCTAGAGATTCAGAGGATATGAACGGAGATCAAGGACGAGTACTGATTGAGACATCTATCCGGTAAACCCTCACATATCTTGAATGCCAAGACCTGCATGGGCCACCACTTAAACCATGTCACGCCCCAGAACCAGAATACTGGAGAGCGGGGGCGAACATAGCCAGCTACTTATATTGAAATAGAATCCACCTCGCTATACGGTCACGGATGTCTAGATATGAGGGTTTACTACAAGCCAATGGTCTCTTAAGGTCAAGCCTATTGTCTCAATCTCAAGTAAGTAATATAGTTATAAGATGTTTGACCACCAAATATACAATAAAAGGCGTCCCAAATATTACATATTCAGTTGATCAGGAAGCTAGTCATACAAAATACGAGGACTAGCAAGAGTTTAGTCATACATGATCAACCCTAGGATTTGTTAATCGTGTTTACAGCCCGTAGGTAGACAGTAAGTAAATATGCATCGAGCTAACAGGTGCTCGTCGGCTAAACGCCTCAAAAGAATAAATTTACAGTAGAGTGAGCAAAATAAAATAGAAAACCCACTCGTAGCCCGGGTTCCTTCTAGTCGCCACCATCGGGCTGGAGGTTCGGTAGATCCTCGGGTGCTGCTCTGAAATCTGGCCATACAAAACCAGCTGGGTCAAACCCCAGAAAGAGCAAGTGCCACAAAGGAGGCCACAAAATAAGAACAAAAGCCAGCATATCAGAACATAAGAAAGTGGAAGAAAGCACTAGTAAATGAGAGTACAACAAGACAATAAACGACTAGGGACATGGAGCCATTCCTGGCATTCCGGAAGCCAGGTTACAACCCGTAAACCAAACAAGGACCGGGGTTGTAACCCTTCGCCTGAATAGCACCTTGTCTCTTCCCATTTATTGTTAAAGATAAGTAAAACAATCATGTTCAGGAGGACCAGGTACCGGGACTAGACGAGACTTAGACAATGCTGGACACCATCCATTCACAAGCGGCCAAGTAAATACTACGGCTTACTACTTAACTAACTAGGGTTATCCCAAGCCTAATTACTAACAAGATGTAAATGAGAAATTCCCAGTCCCAAGACCTGCAGACTATCTTGTTATCCTTTCGCGGATTGAGAGTATGGTTGGGTACATCGCCCAGGAGACGATATACCCTTAGGTGACTTAGAGGGCACATAACAGTGTGCTGGAAATGTGCCCTACTCGTCGGCAGGCTACAAGTTCGTTTAAATGCGCCCAAATAACAAGATTGCCTGTGACTGGAAATTCTCCATGAACTATAGTTTGATCTAGTCATTAGCCTAATCCATATTCAGTATGAATCCCTGACCAGGGTAACCAGGGAGTCACGTCCTAGACATGATGCGAGACAAGACAAGTGGATTGCACAAGGCAGCAAGAAGGAGCACCCACGGCGTCAGAGTTGATTATACGAGTCAAGTTAGACATTGCAACAGCATCAAGTCAAGTCAAGTTACAAGTTACAGGTTTACAAGTTACAAGTTAGGAGTGCGCCGCCACGGGCCATTATCAAGTTATCCAGTATCAAGATTAATCATGAATTATAGGTTAAAAGTTAAGGGCGTACCCCATCTGGTCACTATCAAGAAGATCAGAAAGTACTAGAATCATACTTCACAGAAATCACGAAAAACCATACTAGCAAAACACCAAAAAAAAACCGTGCCAGGTCGTGTTGGGACGAGACAGTCGTGTTGTTGGAACAAGATCTCAAGACTCCAATCCATAAAAGAGAAGCCAAGTCCAAGAAAAAAAAACCAAACCATCATGAGTTGAACTGTACAGAAAATGAACTACGCATGAGTTGAACTGCGCAGGAAATGAACTGCGCATGAGTTGAACTGCGCAGGAAATGAACTGCGCAGGAAATGAACTGCGCAAAGATGAACTTTGCACAGTTGAACTGTGCAGGAAATGAACTGCGCACAGATGAACTGCGCTCAGATGAACGGTACAGGAAATGAACTACGCACAGATGAACTGTGCACAGTTGAACTGTGCAGGAAATAAACTGCGCACAGATGAACTGCGCACAGATGAACTGCGCACATATGAACTGTGCAGGAAATGAACTGCGCGCAGATGAACTGCGCACTGTTGAACTGCGCACAGATGAACTGCGCATAGTTGAACTGCGCATGGCCTTGCGCTAAAGAGCGCTGGCCGAGGGTCATCTTCTCCAACAGGCTGAGAAGAATCTCAAGAACATCAAAACTTCAAATCTTCATAACTTGATCAAATCAAAACAAAATTTAGATTTTCAAAGCTCTAACTTGTGTAAAATTGAATTCTCTTTCACATGGAAGCCTCAAAACAAGCAAAAATCTAAGTTTAATAGATCAAAGCCAAGAAATTCCAAAAATAGTTAAAACCTAGATCTAGAAAAATGGAAGCTCCAAATCACAAAATGCCAAGTTCTAATGTTGTTCACCATAGCCTAATCTAGCTAATAGACAAATAAAAAAATAGGGTACTTGTTTGGTGGCAAGGTGCACTTGCCTATGGTGTTGGTGGAGGAAGGAGGAAGAAGAAGATGGAGAAATAAATAGAAATTATGGAGGAGAGAGAAAGTTAGGTGGGGATTTTAATGAGGGTGGGTTGTGGTGGAATGAGGGTGGAGTATAGGTAAGATGTTCCTTTGGGCTTAAAATCAAACCAAACCAAACCAAACCAAACCAACTAAAACCGAGCCGAGCCGAAACCCAAAATACGAAAAAACCTAAAATTCCACAAGTCGAGAAAAATAAAAATACATGCCAAAATCCAATTACAAGTATAAATACGAAATACGGGAAATGAGGGTGACATACAGCAATTCATGGTGTACATCTGTGCGCCAGTATTGTCATCAACTGTTGCTGCTCCAAAGCAACGAGAGTGCCTCAGAGGCAGTCCGTATTTTGAAGACTACATTGCTCTGACGATGAAAAGCCACTGTGTGTTTCATCCAACATGGCTTCATGGGGTCTCCCTTACGGAAGCCCCAATCAAAGAAGGTGGACCACGAACCTAACTTTTTTCTTCAATTCCGTGAACAGAAGAAGAAGAAGTCTGCCAACAAATAGCCAGCAGGCTGTCACATTTGAAGGATTCTATATGGGTACTCGGTCGAGGACGAGATTCCGTATAGATGACGAGGACTCCCAAGCTGGAGGTGATGATCCTTCCGCTGGGGGTAGTATTCCCTCAGAGTCTGAAGCAGATTACCTTCACACCGGGGGTAGCCTTCCAGATGATGATGATCTCTCCGAGTCTGACGGCGACTATCTACCTCCCCTACCCGAAGCTGAGGGACTTTTCAACTCAGAGACAGACAGCATTAGCACCAGTTGTACTGTTTCCTCTGTTCGTCCTCGCATGTTATCTACATACATGGCGGATGGAGAGAGACCTGAAGAATCCAGTAATCAGACAAACAAACGGCTAGAGGGTCTTGAAACAGTATTTGCTAAGATCACTGATATGCTTACCAGTATCATGGCGGTCCAAGCTGCTGGGACAGTTCCTCCACCTCAACAAAACGTCTCGGCACATGTTAGTCTGGCTCATAGCAACAACCCTCCTTCACTATTGAAGGAGTATTATTCCGTTGTACCTCCTCCAAATCTTGTAAATGCTGGGGTTGGTCCTTCACTAACAACGCCTGACAGTCGTACAACAGTCGTTTCTTAACACCTGCTCAATCAACAGGATGCAATTGATTCTCTGGTTGCCCGTCTCGATACCATCTCACACAAAGACGAGCTTCAGAAAATAGGGATATCTCAACCCTATCATCCTGAATGGGAGAACGCTACTTGCCTTCCTAACTACAAGCTACTGATGCTAAATTCATTTGACGAAATGACTTCTACTCGTCAACACATGACATACTTCAACACGCAGACTCTACACTTACCCAAGTACGATCCATTCTTGTCAAAGCTGTTTATTAGCACCTTGCAGGGGTAGCTTTTGAATGGTTCTGCAGTCTGCCTAACGGTTGTATCAATTATTTTAAAGACTTGGAGAGGTTATTCCTTAATAGGTTTTACGAGAGTGGCATGCATGTTAGTATGTCCACCCTCATCGAGACCAAGCAAAGGAGGACTTAGTCTGTCATTGCTTTCATCGAACGCTTCAGGCGGCTAGCATTGAAGATGCCCTTCGGTATACCAGACTCAGAACTTATGGATACTTGTCGACATAACTTTCTTCGTACAATAAAGTTTTGTCTGGATATACACAAGTATGATACATGGCCCGCTTTCATTGGGGCCGCCGATGCTGCTGAAAACGACATCCCTAATCTGGAATTACTGGGGTTAAAAACACACAAATATGAAGACAAAGGCAAGCACCTTTAAACTATCCCTGTCCATGGGGGTAAAGGGAAAGAAGTCTTAAAGATCGACACTTCCAAGGGAGTTTCCAATTCTTAGGGCACCCCTGACAAACCTAAGAAGACTTTCTCCTTTGACGAAGACGTTGTTATTATCATTTTTCATATATTGATGAAGGGTAATAAACTGACACTGCCTCCACCATGACGTCCTGCAGAGGCGAACCAACTCAACGATCCCAAGTACTGTCTTTATCATCAGTATGTGCATCACTCTACCAAGGATTGCATCATCCTGAAGAAGAAAATACAACAGCTTATCGACAACCAAGTGATCGTCCTCAAAGCTAAAGACAAGGTCGTATCTTCTAACATAATCTCTCTTTAATTTGGTGACTTTTCTCCCACAGAAGTCCCAGACGGCGTAGTCCCGATCCCCAAGGCAATAATTGAAGTCGTCAACCTGCCGCCAGCTCGCAACTCAACCTTGGTGCCACTCACGACTGAACATAGTGAGATCATGTGGGTCCATCCGGACCTTGTATAAGAAATGGCACAGGGGGTGGTATCTCCCAAAGTAAAGAGTGGCAAGAAATACAAATCATGTCATATGGTGCCGTCACCCATTGACAAAGTTCTATCTGGCGAGACGCGATCTGGGAAGGCTTACCTACGAACTTATGACCCTGTACAAGAAGAAGCAGTACCTTTTCAAGCACCTGCTGCCCCCCATAAGTTCAGAAGCTGCTCCGTCTAAGCCTTCAACTACCGATAAAGCCAAGCAGAAGGAGACACGATTTGATAAGTCTCTGAAGGTGCCAACTCCCGAAGGCATAGATCGGCCTTACAACTTTGACATACTGGCACAGCTGGCCAATACACCTGCCAAGTTGTCTCTGTTCGATCTATTGCGACTCTCCAAAGAAATACAGAAGGCCTTAAGTGAGGCATTACTACATGCCGACTCTTATCTCGCGGAAGTCAAAGCCTCCGCTAAAGACCCTGTCTCCTTCCCTCACTGCCACAGTACTATGGAAATGGTGCCCAACATCACCTTTTTACAGGAGGATATGCTACTCAAAAATAATAATCATGATAGACGTCTGTACTATTGTCACGCTCCAGTACCGGAATACTGAGACAGACTAGACCAGCTACTTCAAATGAGGTATATAAACGTCATACAGCGATCGTGGCTGTCAAGAGACGAGGGGGTGCATGCTACAATCAAGTCTCCTATGGTCCCACAGAGCATCTATGTCTCAATCAATCAAAACAAGAAGCAGTAAATAATGATCATATAAGACAAAGCAGTAAGGCGTCCCCGACGCTTTACCAAAATGATTCAAGAGTCTAGCTATACAAAATGATAAGCTAGTTTCGAGAGTCAATAGTACATAACTATAGTCAGCTGCAGTCTGATTTAATTATAATTATGCAAAGGAAACTAGTATCCAGAACTGCCGGCTAAACAGGTGCCGGTGGCTAAATGCCAAGTACAAAATAGAAGATATCAGAGCAGTGAAGAAGAAACCCACTCATGGTCCATGGCGCCCATACTCCTGGTGTGCACCATTGTTCGGGTAGAAAGCTGGATCCTCTGGAGCTGCTACGAGATCTGGCCAAACAAAATCAGCGGGGTCAGACCCCGAATAGCAAGTACCACAAGAGAGCATAAAAGAGTGAGATATAACCCAAACATAATAATAAGACCTGATTCACGAGTTATAGGCTTATACCATATCATCGAGACAATACGACACCCTTACAAGCAAATAAGGACAAACGGTGCCAATATCGTGTCGAGATAAGATATATCCTATAACCATGGGCAGGTGAAGGGCTTCTGGTCGCGACTTCGATCCATAGCCTATCGCAGTACAATAGCCCAACCCAACAACCAAACAAGGACATGGGTTGGACCACGCACCACGATAGTCCATGTTCCTCAGTTGCTAACAGAAGGAAACATATCACAAAATAAGTCAGCTTACAAGCGGCCAATCAATCCTACGGCTTTCTATGATTTGTCTGGATTATCCCAGTAATACAATATATATATAGGAATCCTCAGATCGTATCACATTCCAGCAGGGCTAGCCAAACCATTATATACAAGCAAGCACGAAATGCACCGGTCCCTCGAAAGTCCATCGCGCTAGAATAAGCAGTAACGGTTCCAGCTCTCCTATAGGAAGAGCTAGCTCGGCAGTCACAAATCAGATACTGTACTCCACTAGTGCGGATGACTATACAGTATCCGAGGCGGCCAACCCGACGCGCCAGGACGGGACCCAGGACGGCTGGTGACGTACGATCTCGAGATTCTGTTCCCTCCCAATGCTTCTACCAATTTAAGTTGCTTAGATTAACCCTATCTCGATATTAGAATTACATGTCGTGGTCACATGGTCATCCTCTAATATGTCGTACCATAGTACGTGTACCCTAAGTATGAATCCATATTGGCTCAATCTAGATCCATGCTTAGTGTAATACATCAAACAATAATCATTTTACCATGACACTATTACTGACTAATTACCATGACTGTGCTGGAAGGTACACATGTATTAACATATAACACGAACGATCACTTGGCACATAGAGTCACACCTCAGTGCACTCATTAAATAGCACCGCAGTGCATACTAATATTGTATCGCAATACACACTTAGAATATGTACCAGCACGTATACAGGTAATCAGGTCAGGAACATGATCAAGTCAGGAAGTCACTTGGACTCCTCGTGACATAAAAGTCACATATAAATTCTGGTTAAAGTGAAACATGAGGGCCCTTGAAGCTAATACAAAGATCTACAACTTTCATGTTGGAAGTTGGAAGAAATTCTGGCCATAAATCAATCAAATAGGGCATAAAACAGTCAAAAACAGCCAAAATAGGTACTATGCAGCACTATTCAAGCCATACGGCATTATTCATCCTGCGGTACTATTTATGATCATACGGCTGCGGTACTATTCATGCGCTGCAGTACTATTCATTCCTGCGGCTGCGATACTATTCATGCTCATGCGACTGCGGCACTATTCATGCGGCTGTGGTACTATTCATTCCTGCGGCTGCATTACTATTCATGCTCATGCGGCTGCGGTACTATTCAAGCGGCTGCAGTACTATTCATGCTCATGCTGTTGCGGCACTATTCATGCTCATGCGGCTGCGATACTATTCATTCCTGCGGCTGCGGTACTATTCATGCTCATTGGGCTGAGACACTATTCATTCCTGCGGCTGCGGTACTATTCATGTTCATACGACTGCGACACTATTCATGCGGCTGCGATACTATTCATGCGGCACTATTCATCGTCTCTGCCACAATCAGGACAGATGAACATAGAAATGGCCAAAAGATGGTCAAAAATGCTTTTGGCCATAACTTTCTCAAAACAAGTCGAAATCTAACTTTTCAAAGGTCAAAATTGGGTAGAATTGAATTTTCTACAACATAGGACCATTAGTTTTCGAAAACAACCAAGTTTGATAGATCAAAACCATGGAAATCCATAAAACCCTAGTTATAGAAACTTAGATCTACACCAAACTAGCCATTAAAATCAAAAACTCTAAGAACTATACTTGTAGAGAATGAAGAGAAGAACAATATAGACAAATAATATCTAAGAAAAATCAAGAAATGAAAAATACAAGAATCTCTCCATTTGGTGCAAGATGTACTTGTCTATTGGTTGGGAGGAAAAGAAATAAAAAGAGTGAATGATGAGAGAGAGTGAGGAAGAGAATATATATAGGGGTTGGCTTAAGTAAACCCTAAGTCCTAAACATGCTCTAACCATGTGACTAATGACATGTTAAATGCTACATGATACAACTAATTAAATTAATTAAATAAAATCCTAACCACAACATGGTTCAGAAATCTTATCATCGAAATAGTGAACCACGCCTACAACCAGACAAGAACAAGGGGTGGCACACTAATCCGTGACGAGATACTGTTCTATGTCATGGCCAGTTACAAATACAGGATATATGCAATAAAGATATAGGTGCCAGATACCATATACATGAAAAATCAAAAATTTACGTATTCCGGAAATGGGGAGTGACATCTCTACCCTCCTTAGAAAAATTTCGTCCTCGGAATTTCGATAAGGCTAGTCGAGCGCGCTCTCAGATCACGAAATACACTCATGACATATATCTAGCACAATTATCAAACAACACATGGCACATAAATAGATTACGAAAGTAAGAACAATTAAGTAAAAAAATATAAACCATAATCATACCCTAGAAGAAAAATGATCGGAGACATACGAATAAAATATACCTTCCGAGTCAGTTAGGTAGGAATTCGTCCTCGAGGTCTTACACTGACTCCCAAAGTGGACAAGGGTCAACGCTTGAGATAAGTCGGTACCAATGACTAAATCAAGAACGAGACTCTGCCCAGGACGTACTCTCGTAATCAAGACACATGATGAATATCATGTATCACATGATACGAGAGCAGATGAGTGAGACGAGAAAGTCGCCTTCATTCTTCAAATATAAAACTCAAGGAATTATGAATAATATTCAAAACTTACCCACAATCTGACCGCCTTCAGCCAACCTCTGCTCTAATACTCCAAATTCTTCTTGCCTTTGTCCCTGCCTTTTCTGGCCCTGCTGTCTAACCTGATGTTGTGCTTGTCGATACATCTGAGCTTGCATCAGTAATGGGCGCTGGGCTAGTGGACTTACTGCTAGTGCTGGCCCTTGATACGGTGCTACCTCTGGAGCTGGCAATGCCGAAAGCTGTTGAGCTGGCCCTCCTGGCCTCTGCATCATAGGACAATTTGCAATCATATGGTCTGGACTGCCACACCTCAAGCATAATCTATTAGCTGAATGACACACATCCCTAGTGTGCCCTCCCTTACCACAGTAAGTACAACCCACTGGTGCTTTCTGACGCTGCTGCTGGTTCCTCTGTTGCTGCTGTCGAACTGGTGCAGTCATAATTGTCGTGACTGGTGCTACATCACGAATACAGACACTAGGTGCTGGTGCTGACGTCCGAGGTACTGTTCCTCCCCCAGCACTCTGCGTATGAGACATCTTCTGGCCCCAGTCCTTGCTGATAACCTTTAAATAGTAAGCTCGTGCCTCCGAGCCGCCGTCAATACTGCATCGAATGTCTGGTAGTCGTGCCCATCGACCAGCTGCAAAATCTCTAGGTGAAGTCCCTGCTGGAACCTCATTGCTCTCTCTGGCTCTGTCGCCACCATCATCCGAGCAAACCTACTTAACCTGCAGAACTCCGCTGCATAACTATCCACCGTCTTACCAGCCTGCTTGAGACTGATAAACCTCTGTTGTAGCTCATACCGTGCTACCACGCCAAAGTACTTGGTCTTGAATCTGGTACTGAAGCTATCCCAGGGAACAGGACGCCTCATTCCAACCTCTTCCGATGCCCACCAATCGCGGGCGAGATCCTGAAGTAAAAGTCTGACCTGGTCAACCTTCTCTTCTGCTAGAACCTTTGCTGCCGTCAATATGGCCTCTGTATCCTGAAGCCAAGCATCCGCCGTGATGGCATCCTCCGTACCGTCAAAATATCTTGGGTTAAGTCGACAAAACCTTTCGGACGCTCCTGAATCATTCCTGACACTTCTCTTAAGGGCTAATTGCAACCCCTAATTCTGTAGCACATTCTGTTCTTGCTGTCGGGTTTGTTGTTGCTGTTGGGCTGCCGTCTGGCGTTGTTAGGTCTCCAATAATCCTCTAATAATCTGCAATAGTGTCGACGCATCTAATGCTACTGGTACTATCGGCATCACTGGAGGTACGGGATCCTCTGGCCTCTGTAGCTCAACTGGCTCATGCTCGGTAACGTTCTCGATGTGAATATGTCTAGGTAAAGGAACTACCCCTTACGGATCTCTAACTGGTCCCTGCTCTACTAGATTCTCTTCCATACCGGCTCCTCTAATAGCCGAGAATGATGTGACCCTAAAGGAAAGGATACAAGGTATCAAAAGACAGGACGAAAAGGAATCGAGGATGACAATCAAGTTAGCAATCAAGGTAGGAAAAAGAGAAAACGAATCAGGAGATCAAGGGGAACATGTTTTGATTGAGACTCCTATAATCTCAATACCCCACAAGTCTGAAAAACAGACCTGCATGGGCCACCACTAAAACCTTGTCACGCCCCAGTACCGGAATACTGAGACGGACTAGGCCAGCTACTCCATGTGAGGTATATAAATGTCATACGGCGATCGTGGCTGTCAAGAGACGAGGGGGTGCATGCTACAATCAAGTCTCCTATGGTCCCACAGAGCATCTATGTCTCAATCAATCAAAACAAGAAGCAGTAAATAATGATCATATAAGATAAATCAGTAAGGCGTCTCCGACGCTTTATCAAAATGATTCATGAGTCTAGCTATACAAAATGATGAGCTAGTTCCGAGAGTCAATAGTACATAACTATAGTCAGCTGCAGTCTGATTTAATTACAATTATGCAAAGGAAACTAGTGTCCAGAACTGCCGGCTAAACAAGTACCGGTGGCTAAATGCCAAGTATAAAATAGAAGATATCAGAGCAGTAAAGAAGAAACCCACTCATGGTCCCTGGCGCCCATACTCCT
Organism: Iris pallida; assembly: GCA_029216955.1. NCBI lineage: Eukaryota > Viridiplantae > Streptophyta > Magnoliopsida > Asparagales > Iridaceae > Iris > Iris pallida. The sequence goes on along the minus strand of JANAVB010016600.1, from coordinate 12,704,086 downwards.
GGTGTGCACCATTGTTCGGGTAGAAAGCTGGATCCTCTGGAGCTGCTACGAGATCTGGCCAAACAAAACCAGCGGGGTCAGGCCCCGAATAGCAAGTACCACAAGGGAGCACAAAAGAGTGAGATAAAACCCAAGCATAATAATAAGACCTGATTCATGAGTTATAGGCTTATACCATATCATCGAGACAATACGACACCCTTACAACCAAACAAGGACAAACGGTGCCAATATCGTGCCGAGATAAGATATATCCTATAACCATGGGCAGGTGAAGGGCTTCTGGTTGCGACTTCGGCCCATAGCCTATCGCAGTACAATAGCCCAACCCAACAACCAAATAAGGACATGGGTTGGACCACGCACCACGATAGTCCATGTTCCTCAGTTGCTAACAGAAGAAAACATATCACAAAACAAGTTAGCTTACAAGCGGCCAATCAATACTATGGCTTTCTATGATTTGTCTGGATTATCCCAGTAATGCAATATATATAGGAATCCTCAGATCGTATCGCATTCCAGCAGGGCTAGCCAAACCATTATATACAAGCAAGCACGAAATGCACCGGTCCCTCGAAAGGCCATCGCGCTAGAATAAGCAGTAACGGTTCCAGCTCTCCTATAGGAAGAGCTGGCTCAGCAGTCACAAATCAGATACTGCACTCCACTAGTGCGGATGACTATACAGTATCCGAGGCAGCCAACCCGACGTGCCAGGACGGGACCCAGGGTGGCTGGTGACGTACGATCTCGAGATTCTGTTCCCTCCCAATGCTTCTACCAATTTAAGTTGCGTAGATTAACCCTATCTCGATATTGGAATTACATGTCGTGGTCACATGGTCATCTTCCTATATGTCGTACCATAGTACGTGTACCCTAAGTATGAATCTACATCAGCTCAATCTAGATCCATGCTTAGTGTAATGCATCAAACAACAATCATTTTACCACGACACTATTATTGACCAATTACCATGACTGTGCTGGAAGGTACACATGTATTGACATATAACACGAACGATCACTTGGCACGTAGAGTCACACCTTAGTGTACTTATTAAATAGCACCGCAGCGCATACTAATATTGTATCTCAATACACACTTAGAACATGTACCAGCACGTATAAAGGTAATCAGGTCAGGAACATGGTCAAGTCAGGAAGTCACTTGGACTCCTCGTGACATAAAAGTCATATATAAATTCTGGTTAAAGTGAAACATGAGGGCCCTTGAAGCCAATACAAAGATCTACAACTTTCATGTTGGAAGTTGGGAGAAATTCTGGCCATAAATCAGTCAAATAGGGCATAAAACAGCCAAAAACAGCCAAAATAGGTACTATGCGGCACGATTCAAGCCATGCAGTACTATTCATCCTGCGGTACTATTCATGCTCATACGGCTGCAGTACTATTTATGTGGCTACGGTACTATTAATTCCTGCGGCTGCGGTACTATTCATGCTCATACGGCTGCGGCACTATTCATGCGGCTGCGGTACTATTCATTCCTGTGGCTGCGGAACTATTCATGCTCATGCGGCTGCGGTACTATTCATGCGGCTGTGGTACTATTCATGCTCATGCGGTTGCGGTACTATTCATGCTCATGCGGCTGCGGTACTATTCATTCCTGCGGTTGCGGTACTATTCATGCTCATGCGGCTGCGGTACTATTTATTCCTGCGGCTGCAGTACTATTCATGCTCATGCGGCTGCGGCACTATTCATGCAGCTGTGGTACTATTCATGCGGCACTATTCATCGTCCCTGCCAAAATCAGGACAGATGAACATAGAAATGGCCAAAAATGCTTTTGGCCATAACTTTCTCAAAACAAGTCGAAATCTAACTTTTCAAAGGTCAAAATTGGGTAAAATTGAATTTCCTACAACATAGGACCATTAGATTTTGAAAAAAACCAAGTTTGATAGATCAAAATCATGGAAATCCATAAAACCCTAGTTATAGAAACTTAGATCTACACCAAACTAGCCATTAAAATCAAAAACTCCAAGAACTAAACTTGTAGAGAATGAAGAGAAGAACAATATAGACAAATAATATCTAAGAAAAATCAAGAAATGAAAAATGTAAGAATCTCTCCATTTGGTGCAAGATGTACTTGCCTATTGGTTGGGGGAAAAAGAAATGAAAAGAGTGAATGATGAGAGAGAGTGAGGAAGAGAATATATATAGGGGTTGGCTTAAGAAAACCCTAAGTCCTAAACATGCTCTAACCATGTGATTAATTACATGTTAAATGCTACATGATACAGCTAATTAAATTAATTAAATAAAATCCTAACCACAATACGGTTCAGAAATCTTATCATCGAAATAGTGAACCACGCCTACAACCAGACAAGGACAAGAGGTGGCACACTAATCCACGACGAGATACTGTTCCATGCCATGGCCAGTTACAAATTCATGATATATGCAATAAAGATATAGGTGCCAGATACCATATACATGAAAAATCAAAAATTTACGTATTCCGGGAATGGGGAGTGACAACTATACAGGTATATCGGGGCGATTAAGGTGGATCGGATGCACATCGATCCAAGTTCCTTCCTCAATATCATTCCTAGAAGTTTGTTCCAAATTCTAGGAATCCCTCTGTACAAGCTATCTGCGACCAATACAACTATCACGGCTTTCAATGCTGGAAGAAGCCACCCGCTGGACAAGATCCGTCTCAAGTGCCAGATTGGAGATCTCCGAACGGAGGTTTCTTGCTATGTAATCGATACCAATGTATCCTACAACTTCTTATTGGGGCATCCGTGGATACACGAGAACATGATCGTTCCTTCCATACTTCACCAGTGCTTCAAGTACGTCAACAACGATGGTGTCGTAAAGACGGAGTTTGCCGATGTCGATCCATTTAAGGGCATTGAAGCCTACTATGGAGATTCGGTACTTTACCAATCCCAGCCCTCCAAGGATGACGGCGACGAAGCTGACGATGAAGCTGAAGTAAGTTCATCCTCCAGTAATGGTCTCCTGATTATCCGAGTCAAAGGACGTACTACCCCAAAAATTACTCCAAAGCCTCTTACAATCTGGATAAAAAAGAAGAACCCTGATAAGGTCAAACCATTGACCATCATTCTCCGTAAGGCACCTCGGGTGGAACTTACTGAAGTTCGTCCTCCCAATCCTGAAGAGTTATCCTATGTGGTGAACTTGGCCAAGACTGTGGCTCCTCTTTCAGATAATGATCCTCTAAATGAGTATATCAATACTCATAGTAATGTACCTTCAGTGGATGATGTTATCCCTGAAGAAGAACTTGCATATTTTCTAAGTAAAGGTTTATCTTTGAATTACTCCGATGTCTACCAATCTGTAAACCAGTATGTAGATACGATATACGCTCTAGAGAACGGCATAGGACCACACCTCTGCATGTCGGTCACAACACCTCATCTGCGAAAAAAAGTTTGGCCAGAAGATATCCACAACTTCATCGTTCCAGCTAGAAAGAAGGGTGAAGAACTAATCATCTTCGGTCGAATAATTGGTGAAAGAAAGTTCGTTCTGGACTCTACTTCGCCTAATCACAACACCGAAGCTGACTATGACTCTGAAAAAATGCAACTTTTTTGATATAGTTGGCAGGCCAAGAATATCATCCAGAACATGGAATATAATATTAAAATCGACCATGGGCTAAACTACGGTCGGGGACGACGGTTGCCAATACGTCACTTTGCCCCTCCCGACAAACCTGAGAACTATTATCAACAAAACGGTATTGGTTTGGGTTATGTAACTCCTCCAACAACTCCTAAAAGATCAAACATCAAAGCAGATCGTTGTTCTCATTCTTCTGATTCCTGTCTCTGGGATTCAGACTCCAGCATTGGGGACATGTTCAAAGTAACTTTGTCCGTCAACATGGTGTCAGTTGACCAAATTGCAAACGATGTCCAATCGATCGAGCTTGAACAATGGGCTCAAAAGATGGATACTAGGTGGGGTTACATTTCGAACAACGTGAACCACCTACTGAAGATGAAGTCGTCCAAGTCAATTTAGGAGATGAATCATCTCTTAAACCAATCTTCATCAGCAAAAGTCTGTCTGGCGATGAAAAACAAACTCTTATACAGCTTATAAGAGAATACATTGACATCTTTGCTTGGAGCTATGAAGACATGCCAGGCTTGGACCCTAAAGTTGCTATGCACCGCCTAAACATTTCGTCTAAAGCTAAATAGTGAAGCAGCAGCAACGACGATTTTGACCAGATGTCATGGAGACCATCGAGAGTGAAGTCAAAAAGCTTATTGCAAGTGGATTCATTCGCGAAGAACAACATCCTGACTGGATCACTAACATCGTGCAGTCATACAAAAGAACGGTAAAGTTTGAGTCTGTATCGACTACCGTGATTTGAACTCTCCATGTCCGAAAGATGAGTTCCCTCTATCGATCACCGATGTAATAATCGAAAATACTTGCGGCTTCGAGCGGATGTCCTTCATGGATGGGTTCTCAGGCTATACTGTTATACGATGATGTCCTTAGGATTAAAAAAATGTAGGGGCAACATACCAGCGAGCTATGGACATAATTTTTTGCGATCATTTGTGCAAAATAGTGGAATGCTACGTGGACGATATCGCAGTTAAAAGTCGTCTCAAGGGCAACCACCTCCAAGACTTGAGAACGGTGTTCGAATTAATGTGTGCACACCAACCCAAGATGAATCCAACCAAGTCTTTTCTGGGAATCTCAAGCGGCAAGTTCCTTGTTTTCGTCATCACTTCAAAGGGTATTCATCTTGACCCGGAGAAAGTGAAAGCTATCCTCAATATGCATCCCCCAAGAAACCTCAAAGAGCTACATGGACTTCAAGGAAGGCTAGCCTATATCAGACGATTCATTTCGAACCTTTATAGAAGGTGTCAACAATTTACTCAGCTCATAAAGAAAGGCGTATCTTTTGTCTGGACTAAACAATGTCAATGCGCATTTGACAACATCAAGAAGTATCTCACAAGCCCCCCAATTTTGGTGGCTCTAATAATGGGGAAGCCCTTCTTACTATATGTCCGCGCTATGGACCATTCCCTTGGTGCCTTATTAGATCAAAAGAATGAAGGCGGCCATGAACAGGCAATCTACTACCTTTGTCACACGATGGTGGGTGCCGAGCACAGATACACACATGTGGAAAAGGAATGCCTTGTACTGGTATTTTCTATCCAGAAGACACGCCACTATGTGTCTGGGCAGACTATCTATATCATATCTAAAGTCAATCCTTTCAGAATACTCATGACTAAACCGGGTTCTCTCAATTCCCATTTAGCTATATGGCAATGTTGTTGACTCCATATGATATGTTGTTCGTTCCTCAGAAGGTAGTAAAAGGCCAAGCATTAGCTGATTTTCTAGCAGCTCATACTGTGCCAGAATCTTCCAAACTATAACGAAATCCCTAATGAAGTAGTGGAGTCAAACACCGCAACTGAAGAAATCCCTCTTTGGTGAATATTCTTTGACGGCGCATCAAGAACAGAACCTAAAGGAAATATCATAGCCGGAGTAGGCATCGTGCTTGTGTCACCCGACCATCTGGTTATACATCGTGCATATTCTCTCGTAGAACCCTGTACCAACAACGTGGCTGAATATAATGCCCTATTAATCGGCCTGCAACTGGCAAAACAACTAGAGTTGACTATTTAGAAGCTTACGGCGATTCTAAGCTAATAGTTAGTCAGGTCTGAAGGGATTATGAAGTTCATCACGAAGATCTTATCCCCTATCACAAAGTGACAATCGAGTTGGCATCTACTTTCGCTGGATTCTTCATCGAGCACGTGCCTCGACTACATAATATAGAAGCAGACGCTTTAGCCGGTCTCGCCGCTTCCCTGACTGTTCCTACCAATACTCAGCAGTTGATCACAGTGTCTGGTCAAGAACTATTCTGTGTGAAAGATGTCTTGTATATTCATTACAGTTACACAACAAAAACAAATATCGACGTTAAAGACTGGAGATATCTTTTCATAGACTACACCATCTATGGAATCCTTTCTAAGGACCCAAAGGAAGCAGTGTCTATCCAAAGGCGATCCCTTAGATTTTACTAGGACACAGCTACCAAGAAGTTGTACCGACGCTCTTACAACGGGCTAATATTATGATGTTTATCAGACACAGAAGCCAAACATGCACTCTGGGAGGCTCACGACGGAGTTTGTGGTGCACATCAACCAGACCCCAAATTACAAGATCGCCTCAGACGAATGGTTTATTATTAGCCCACGATGATAGCAGATGCTATTGAATATGCAAAAAAATATAGGGCTTGTCAGTTCCACGCGACTTCATTCACCAACCTTCGGAGTTTCTACACCCGTTGACAGCATCTTGGCCCTTTGAAGCCTGGGGTATGGATGTCATAGGCCTAATCAGCCTGCCATCTTCCAGAGGACATCGATTCATCCTAGATATAACTGATTACTTTTTCAAATGGACGGAAGCTATACCGCTCACCGAAGTGAAGACATCGAACGTGATCAGTTTTATCAAACATCATGTTATCTATCGCTTCAACCTACCTCGTAGGATCATCCATGATAATGGACCACAATTTACAAGCCATGCATTTTATCGGTTCTACGATAGGAATCGAATCCAGAATGTAGCCTCAACTGCCTACACAATCCAGCGGCTAATGCGTTAGCACAAGCCTTCAATAAAACCATCATTAAACTTCTCAAGAAGTTCGTATCTTCAAACAAGCACGATTGGAATGAGAAGCTCGGCGACTGTCTGGGCCTATCGTACAATGGTTCGGACTCCAACAGGCAGTACGCCATTCTCTCTGGTTTATAAAAGCGAAGCAGTTCTTCCCCTAGAAATCCATATTCCTTCTCTTTGAGTAGCCTTAGCCAGTGAGCTGACTGCTGAAGAAAGCTATCGTCTGCGACTACAGGAGCTCGATGCGCTGGACGAAAAATGTATGTTAGCTCAGCAGCGCATTGAGCTATACCAAGCACGCCTTTCCAGAGCCTTCAATAGAAAGATGAAGGAAAGAATCTTCTAAGTTGGTGATCTAGTCTTAGCAGTGAGAAGGCCAATGATCATGATGCATAAGACAAAAGGAAAATTCCAACCTAAATGGGAAGGTCCTTGCGTTATAGAATTAGTGTATTCTAACGGTACGTACCGACTAACCAAGCCTGATGGTGACTTGCTCATGATGCCTATCAACGGCAAGTTCCTGAAGAAATATTATGTGTAACCTTTTGTAAACAATGTTCATATATGTTCAGTCATGTAAATGTATAGTGCAATGTTTATGTGATTCGAAAAAATTATCTAACTGTTATCCGTATTTCAAGAGTCTTGAATACGCCATGGATAATGGGTTATCTAAAAAGATTTCCCAGTGGAATTATTTTCGTTTTTGACTCTTCCTAAACTCGGTTTGACGAAAACAAGTCACGTCCCTATTACCTCTGAATTGCTTTTCGATAATTATTTCTCCAGTAGAATGATTAAGAAATGTTTTTCCACGTCTATATAACCTCTGAGCAAAGCATTCATCAAGGATAATCACGTCCATATTACCTCTGAATTATCCACTCCTACCTAATATTATATATCTTTCCACGTCCATATTACCTCTGGTCAGATATAGAACATCCTCTGCTATTACGTCTATATTACCTCTATTAGCAGCTTTTTTCAACTTATTATCTATATTCAAGAACCCTGAATATAAAATGGATAATAAGTCCACATCAAATTTTCCAGCGGAATTCCCACCTGAAATATCCTTACTATGTCCACATTACCTCTAGTTCTGATATTTCACAAAACCACATTCATGAATTTTAAAAGCCAAAAGATTCTTTATTCTTTAAACGTCTATCAAAAGACGGAGAAAAAGATACAGAGCCCTGACGGCTAAAAGAAACAGTTACAAAATGAAAGACTTAAGGGATACACAATTGATTGATGCTATCCCTCAGAGCCTTGATCCCAGCCTAAGATTTGACAGTGGCACGACGACATGCTTCTTCCTGCCGAGCAGCTTCATCCTCGAAAGGAATTAGTTTCAGATGCTCCTCTTCCAACTTCACCAGCTGAGCTTTCAGTTGATCTGAAGTTGTGGCAGTCACAGCAGCCTGAACCATGTAGTCTTTCTGCTCAGATGCAGCTGTTTGCAAGTCAACCTCGAGCTGAGCAGTATCTTCGTAAAGTTGCACAATATGGTTGTACTTTTCAGCAATCTGGATGGCCAGCTTATTTTTCGATGCAATACAAGCTCTACTGGCAGTATCAAACTGTTCATACTGATCAGCCAGCTTGCTGATCTCTTTTGCCAGAGCCTCTTTCCTCGCCTGGAAAGTAGCTTTCTCCTTCTCAATAGCCATAATCAGAGCCACGTCATCCTCAAGAAATGATGATATTGGGCTTAGCTAACTGACCTCTTAAAATTTGGCCACTTGATTTTTCAGGTCAGCCATGACCTTCCTTAAAGCATTAGCTCGCTCTTTATAGCCAGCAATGCTTTCAAGAGCTGTCACCTGGCATTCAACAATAGCCTTCACAGGCTCGAAGGTGGTATTTTGGTTCAAAACTCCAAGAAGTTTTACTTTCAAAATGGAGTAGAAAGCTCTTATGACTTCCTGAGCCATTTCATGATCTTCAGAAGAGGTCGTTGGAGATGAAGCTTGATGAGGATCTTCTATCCCAGGAAGAGCTACTTGGAAAGAAGTTGAACCTGAAAAATAAAGCAATACACATATCAGTAACAAAAGAAAACTTACTTAAAGAAGGAGTTGTAAGTTTATACCTCCTGCCGGCTCAGCATCAACTGGAACTGGAGAAATGAGAGCAGGCCTAGGTCACTCACTGTCAACATCTGCCTGCTCTCCTTCTACCATCCCAGCTAGACTCAAAGCAGATTTAATAACGGCCGCCTCAACAGGCCGATCAGGAACTTCTTCAGTAGCCGATGCCGGTTTACTGGGAGAAGCAAGGGCAGCTTCCTGTCTAACCCCAGTATCTGGAGCAACCTTCGTGCTTTGTTCCCTTTCCTTGTCTACAAGGGAATATACGACGGAAGTCAGCCTCACAAGTTGTACGCAAAATTGAAGTTATAAAATCTCATCCGAAGAAAAGTGCAAGAATGACATACCCAGAGGAGGGTGAGCTGATTGGACTTGATTTTCATCCAAGTCTTTAATCATAGCTCATATCGCAGACATATCCCCCAAAGAAATGTCATAGGAGGGACTGGTTTTTTGATCGCCGTCATGGTCGAGGCCTTCACCCTGATCATCCCTTTCCTCAAGCCTTACAACTGAAGAAGACCCGCCCTCATCCATCGGTTAAGGACGAGTAGGAGACACTGTTGTTATGTCTACCTTTTCAGGCAAAGAAGCACTTGCCGCAGTTGCAACTTCAACGTCCTGTGCAAAGGATAAACGCAATGGTGAGAAAACTCCTAACGGTTTGACCAAAACGACTATGGAGTCTAGGAAGGGATCTACCTCCCGAATGGTAACGGCCTACAGTGCCGTCTGTCGAAAAGATCTTCTGGGAGGAGGCGAGTTGGCACTCACGTTTGCGACCTTCTTTCTCCCCCGAAAAACAACAACCTTCTTCCTTTTGGGTCGTGGAACCAGCTCGGTGGAAGCTTTCCTCTTATGAGAAATGTTAGAAAGAGGTTCTTCAGTATCCTCTCCCCGAGGTGCTCTAACAATAGGCTCCTCAAGAACAACTCTTTGCTGTAGTGCTGCAGCCGGTTCAACTGTGGGTACGGCACCTTCCTTTTTGTAACTCTCTATTGCACGTACTCGTCCAATATCAGCAAGAGTAGGGGCAAATCTAGTCCCCGATATTAAACTCTGTTCATGGTCATACCGAGATTGAAGGGTATTGACCTGAATATAGAACTTAGCAGCAGCAAAGAGCATGTGGGTGTCAGGCTTATCTTCGGGCAGGGTAAAAATAGCCTCCATACATCCAGCGTTATAGTAGCCCCATGCACTTGCCCCGTCGATCAGACTCCCTATCGACTGTAGATGAGGGTTGGGATTGCCTAAGAGAAGCTGGCTGTAGCCGAATTATCGTACAAAGTGACTCGACAAATAGGGTTCCAGGTGTGGTTCCTATTCCTGAATACCATATGAGAAGGCCTGATGGATTGGAGCCAACGAAATGCCCCAATAGGAAGGCTAGTAGTAAGTGCTCCCTCATCTACTAGGGTGTCTCCTGCATGGCCACTACCAGATAGAGGCGACACTCTGAAGAATTTATAGTTCTGCCGAAAACTCAAAGACTTCCTCCAAACAGGCACCCCTGTAACGGTCAAGTCCGTATCTCTGAATCTCTGAAGAAAGGCATCCCCCGCCAAAGAGTCTGCCATCAGCTCGGTATTCATCAATCTGGGACAATGCAGCACCAGCCATCCCATCAGATATTAAAAGGGAAACTCAGTCCTAGCAAAATCCTTTCTGTCATCGGATGTTATCGCGTTCACGATAAAGTGTCATAAACCTCGTTGGATGGCACAGACCATCGCAGGAAGCAGAGCAAGTTGGCATCCAAAGGCCAGATTTACAGCCAGAAGTATCATACCCTGGCTTATTCTTTTAATAGACCCTGAACCACCAGGAACTACGCAATTATGAAGTTATATCATCAGAAAAGCGGCTAGCACCACCTTTTCTGACAGCTTGAACTCAGCCTGCCTGAAGAAATGATAAACCGGAAGTTCCCCTCAGGATCATTACTATCTTCGGCGTCTACAAGTCCGTGATCTGCCATCAACTGCTCTTTCTCGGTGTTCGTCAAGGGCTTGTGAGACGAGAAAGAGACTGAGTCATCCCCTTCTTCTCTGGTAAAGACGTAGTTGGTCCAGGCCCTCGTATGGGGAAGGGACCCCTCAATCTTACCCTTTTTCGTAATCTGGTAACAAATAAAAAAGTGACAGAGTAACTCTTTGTACACCTCCATCATCTTGGAGTTCTTCCTCTCCAAATCTAGGAGCTCTGCATCACAGGGGACATATTCCGCGTATGGCTCCGTCCCCCAGGGAAGTTTGGATATCACTTGCATCTCATGAAGAGCCAAACCCATCTCCCCACCCGTAGTGAAGAAGGTGCACGTGTGATGGTTGTATAACTCTGCCAAGGAGACAAACATTGGCCAATTAACCTTAATGCCATACTGGGTGGCTCTAACTGCATAAAAAAGATTGGCAGCTTTTAGGGTGGCCTCGTAAGTCGAGAGCACCCATCCAGTAAGGTCACTCCTGAACGGGACAGAATGTCTCCAACCTTCCAAATGCAGCTTCCTCTCCGAATACGACTCCTTCTTTCATAGCATCAAGTTGGAGAGAGTCTCAGCAGCATAGGGGTGAAGATTAGTCGGGACATTATTTATTATGACACTAGGTTGCAGCCCCCTCATGGAGTAGGACATGGAACCCTTGACACACTTAAACATGTCCTTCTTTCGGTCACCAGAGTTGAATTAGATCCTGTCAGAAACAACCCCATGCAGTTCAGGGATCAGGTCCCATTTCAATATCTGCATCTGCACAGCCAGATCAGTAAATACTGACAAAGAGTATTGGCACTTCATTGATGGCAACCATATTCTTTGGTTATTTAACTTAACTACCAGTGGGTCTTCTAGACATATCGTCTTGCCATCCTCGAATCCTACACTGTCACCGAACAGAAAGTACGGCTTCTTCAAACGACGTGCCCCTCCGAGCAAGAGCTTCTCGTCGTTAATTGTAATACCCAGTTTTCCAAATGAGGGTAATTTTGAAATTTTGTAATTATAATTATTATTTATTGATATTTATTTCATATTATGATTTTTGGTGATTTTTAATTATTTTTAAACTATTTGAAATATGACTTGTGATTCGGTATTTTGCTAATGTAACACTAGAGATAAGTGACCTAGAGCCTAGCCATGTGATTAGGGTATTTCATTTATCATTTCTCTATAGGGGTATTTTTGTCATTTTAAGGTTATTTAAATTTATTATAATTTATTTGAATTTATGGGAATTTTTAGGATTTATTTTGGAATTGTTTGAATGATGGTTGACTAGGCTGACTTTGACTAGCATTGACCTTGTAGACTAGCCTAGAACCTAAACCTAGTTTTAGTGACTTTGTTAGATTATGAAACCCTATGTTAATTTAAGTTAACCATATTCTAGTTATTAGAATCAATTTGGAAATAGGAATTAGATTATAGAATTGATTAATGACTTGTGACTTCACAAGTCATGATTAGTGATTTAAGCACATAGAGGCCCAAAGCCCAATACCATGTGAACCTAACCTAACCCTAATCCATTGTGGCCGGCCAGCCCACCTAGGGAATCCCCCCTATAAATAGTATCCTCCATTTAGGGCTAGCCTCTTTTAGGAACGAACAAGTTTAAGGAAGAGGTATTTTCTCAACTTCATTAATTCATAGAAATCCCATTTTAATTCATTTTTCCCTCAAACAAATTACAATAGGTTCTAATTTAGGAATACTTGCTGTTTGTGGTGTTTAATCTCAATTTATGGACAATTTGGAGCTATTTGCTAGCAAGGAGAACCCCCCCCCCCCAATTGAGGCTTTTCTTGCATTTGGATACCAATAGGTAAATTTATATAAACACCATTAAAATTTTAGTTTCTTTGCATATTTGGAAAGCCCTAGGTCTACCCTAACTGTAGGTATGCCTAGACCTAGGTTTCGTGTCCTTTACGTGTCCTAAATGGACACGTATCAGTCCCTACTTGTAGGTGTTTGATGAAATGCCCCAATGGGCATTTTGTTTTGATTTTTGAAAAGTGTTTGAATAAGAATTTAGGTTTTGGTGTGGTTTATGGATTCCTAGTGGACTGAGCTACATTTTATGTCGTGTCGTGTCGGGTTTTGGACACGAATACGCGGTTGAGATACTGTGCACGCTGCCATGCTATTCGGGGGCTGTATCGGACACAACACGCAACCACTGGACACGAAACTTGACACACACCTTGAGGCAGTGTCTGACACGCCATATGTCAAGTTTCAGATGACCACGTGACGTGTCGATGGAGGAATCAGCGTCGCACTGATTTATCACTGTGCAATGTGCAGAAGAAATTGGGCTCTGATACGCAACTGTATCGTGGACACGGGTATACTTGGACACCGTACAGGTACCTTGACACCTAGAATAACCCTAGGTGAACCTAGTGACACGACCACGAGACACTTGGACACCTGTGTCGTGTCCTAGACCTAGGTGAACACGTGTACGAGACTGTACTGTGTATGCTGTTTTAGTTTTAATCGTGTTGGACACGTCGTATCACGTTGTGGTATGACACTTTGACACTAAATGACACGTGCACACCCTATATGATAATTACCAACCTTTAATTTCGTATTTTAGTTGTTTTTATGTGTCAAATTCCCAATTTCCCCTAAAAATCCTGCTACTTGGTATTCTGTATTTTCCAGTTTCAATATTTGACTTTTGGCAATCTATTTTACCTAATTAAATGCTGTTAAATGGTGGTTTAAGTCTCTAATGATATTCTCCTACTTATAATCTAGCTATGGTTCAATTTTGGGGTTGTTTGGTTGATAATTGATTTCGAAATGGGGTTTTGTATATATGGGACTGAAATTGTAAATGTATTGATTCTTTTCATTTTCTTTCCTGTTTTTCTAACTGAGCACAGGCCAATCACTCTCACCCTCTTCATTAAATCACACACACACACACACACACACATATGCACACACACCCAAGTCCATATAACTGTCACTGAATTCCAGATTTCTTCACACACACACACTGTTTCAGTATGCCCTTTCATTCTTTTCCTGTCACACTACAACCATTGACACCCTACACTCCCACATCACTCTCATACACTCACACACACTCTACTCTTTACACATACACTTCCTTATTTAATTGTCACACACAAATCAGGAATTACACACACACACACATTTACATGCTCACATAGGCACACTCTCACCCTCTCACTCATGCACACACACTTTACCTTTCCTTCTCTCTATATACATATGTAATGTATATATATTATATGTGTATATCTATATTATAATGAATATATATAGTTAATGTATATATAATATAGTTGCTTACATATATATGTAGATATATATGATGTAATGTATATAGATATGTATGTGTATCTAATATATAAGTATATTGTGTATATATGTAAGTATCATATATATGATAATATGTGGGTGTACTATTATATATGTATTACATATATGCATGTGTGGTATACATATAGGTAGCCTATATGTATATACATATATAGATATGTGTATTATGTGATTTCCATGTGTAGGCCTAGATACAATATAGGTTGTAAGGACTTGGTATACTAGCATAGGCTAGTTTAGCCTTGATTAGACTAACCTAGACTTGTTTAGACCTAGAATGACTTGTTTGACCTAATTTAGACTAGTTTGACCATAGTTGACCTAGTTTGACTTCTAGGGTTGACCAGAGTTGACCAAGAGTTAACCTTGGCCTAGATTGACCTAGATTCATTTAGAATGCATTGAATTGCATCTTGTTATCATTTAGACTTGTTGTGACTTGTGATGTTCTGATTAGGAGCCATATACCTCTCCTTGGATAGTACATTTCATCCGGACACTCAGATACCAGGCGAGTACATTATCTGATCATTTTATATCCTGCTTAGAATTATTTTCCTGCTTTAAATTACTATACTTGATACTGTCACGTGATGTAACTGGGGATTCCCAGGACCCTTCCTTTGGTGTGCGTATTGATCGATAGAAAGTTAAACAGATCAAATACGTGTTCTAACCCTTCATAGGCGGAAACTAGGGTTCACGAATTATACCTGCAGTGAAAAGGAGACAAGTAATTCCTGGCAATCTCGAGCGGACGACCCCAAGATCTTCTGTACGTATTCCTTCCACGAGTTGGACGTCGTGTGGGCGACGATCTTCCAACCTTTTCTTCTCCTTGGCAGCACTCTCTTTCTCTCCTTACGTGAATCACGAATTTAGAGAAAATTTCAGATTTCTAATCGGTAATATGGCGGCCAGAGAATAGAGGATATATATAGGCTACGGCAGGGACCATGAGGAGAAATTAGGGTTCGGCCTCCTAACGGATCTGGATATCCCGTGTTCAGCCCGAACACACAATCCAGGCCCATTAACAATAGCTCGGTCCACTAATGAGCTATTATTGCACTACCTCCCTAATCCCAAATTATGTTTTGTGGGCTCCTTTTATTATATACTTGTTTGGCTCTCCATGTTAAGATATCGTATGTCCGTCGATCAAATTAAGTTACTGACAACTATATTGATTCGACATCTTTTATCCTTAAGTAGTACCGCTCAACTTTATTTGTCATGTCGGATATAATCCACCTGCAGGGTTTACGTGACAATCCTTATGAGCTCCTTAAGAGGACATCATCAACCCGATGTATCGGGACATAGATTCCATTTATAATCATCAGCCCATCATACATACAATGTTATTACCCAATTCATAGAGGTTGTTGATCCATAATGAATCTCACTCTTTTATGAGTCAAAGTAATGCACATTACATATATATGTCCGTTATTATATCCGGATTAAGAGTACAAGCATCCATAATAACAGAGGTGTTTGTTCTCTTATGTAGTCAGTACAAAGAGAACAACCTCAAGTGGTCCTGTTCAATACACACAAAGTGTACTAGTATAAACCTATAGTCAAGATAGACTAATACCAGATTACACTACAACCTTTCCAATAGATTGTCCAAGTCCATCTAGGTTGTGAACTATTTATATACTCCATAAAAAACTGATAATATGATCTTCTGTGTGACACCACACACCATATTATCTACAATATAGAATATCAGACATTTGCATTAACACTTGCAACAAATACAATATGTAAACATTTGACCATATGATTCTCATTCAAAATTTAAGGAAATAAGGTTACTACAAAAGTGGTGATTTTACTATATAACCCTAACATCACGTTGGTCACACGGATTAGTACTATATGGATCCCTTCTTGAGATGTTATCCTTTAGGAGCATCGGATACTTTATGTTCTGTGCGTTTTACTTACATGGCGTATCACTATGCTTTATGGTTCATTGAATCACTTGTGACATGTACTCTCATGATCACAGAGTCTTCTTTGAATCCTTCCATTTATTGGGCTTCCTAGAATCCCCATTTATGGGACTATCATGTACCACCCTTCGGGGGCCGTTGCATGAATCATAACATAACCTGGTTGGATCCTTGTGTATTGATTGGGGGTACGGAGGAGTAGAAGTGGACATGTGAATAATACCCAAGTAGTATCTCATCAGAATCATTCTGTAGTGTCTCATCAGAATCATCCTATGCCATTTATATGTCTATATTGTACTATGACTCACTAGCCACTGTTAGTTCTCTATTATAGTAGATATTTCTATTACAGTTCTCTCTCTGTTTACATACTGCATTTCTTTCAGTACCTGTATCTTACTTTACTGCATGATTATATTTTTTTAACCTGCTATGAACTGTTGAGATGTATTGTGCTCGCTCCTGTCCTGACTGGACCTGTTGAAAATATTACAGAGGACAAGGAGGAGGCCTGTGTGGATACCTTCTACGGGGCAGCCCTAGACGACACTTCTGAGCTGGACTCTCAGGAGGACCCAGCTCTAGCTGAGGACATTACCCCTATTGCCTAGACTAGCTTAGTTAGGCCTTATCTTACTTATGTTGTCTTGAGACTGGTAGTTAAACTTTATTTCTGTCTTTGAGATCTGGGTTGTATATATTCTTTCATATTCAGTAGCTGAGACCTTGTACTCTGGATATCTGCTGAGATTTTATCTTAGACTATTTGATCATCTGTATTTTCCTTGAGTTCTATATCATATCGTGCTTCTTCTTTCTTAGTTGTGATTGAGTTTATTTACTGCTATGTTACCCCCATTCGGGGAGTATAAACTGTTTAGCTTTATATTGTTAGATATTGTGACCTAGGACAGCGTTCTACCGCCGACACTGCGGCGTAGGCTGGACGTACCCATGTATCGTGCCCTTACTCTAGGGTGCGGGTCGTGACACGTTTTTAGTGGTAGCCCTTGCAGGTCAAGATTTGCATTAGTATGATTTCGTAGTAGCGCAACGACTTAGCTGTACTACTACGAGCCTGCTATAGGATATAGAAATTAAGATGTTAGGATGAGAGGATACTCAATCACTGTTAGGATTCCTTGAAAGATTCTTGGGATGACCCTTGAGAATCTTATTTTGAACTCTGATTTAAACTCCCTTTCCCTTATTTCGATTCACCTTTTTTCTTGATTTGAATTTGATTTTGGTGGATTCATTGTAGAACTTTGAATCCTGGTATTAGTTGATGATTTTGATAAAATTCTATAATTGTTGATTTTAATTTTGTATTTAATATTTTCAAATTCAAGGCACTCAATCACACTTAGGATTCTTTGAGAGATTTCTGGGACGACCCCTAAGAAACTCATTTTTGATCTTCAATTGGAATTTCTTTTTCCTCTTGTTTGATTCACCCTCATTTCTTGCTATTGAATTTGAGCTTGATGGGTTCATCTCGTTTGAACAGATGAGAAAGAACAGATCTTCATTATTCCTTCTTGCCATTATTTCCTTGCATTCTTATTTTCTTCTTATCTTAAACTCTGTCTAATTACACCAATCACCCATATCTTATCATCCCTACCAGATGTACCTCAAAACCCTTGAATCTTCATATCTTCTGCCTGGGAAAGACTGAAGAAGTGACGTGAATCATGTAGCTCAGAGGAGACATAACTGATTATTATATGATGATCTAGAGGAAATCAAAATGTGGAGTGTTCAATATTGAAACCTTGAGATAGAAATGTGGTAAAGGTCTCGAATAGAATCAGGAGATGTATACTACCAATCTGGAAACAATCACACTTAGGAAGATTTTGGGGTTTTGAGATAGTTTATAGGTGTATTCAAACTGATGAGGATATTCAAGGTCAACCTAGATTTGAGAACCTCGAAAATCTGGTTATTGATTCTTGGAAAGTTTTACCCTAAGGCTATGTAGAAGGTTAGTAATAGAAAAGAGAAATTAATTGCATTCAATAAGGATATTGAACAAGATATTGCAAGGAAATGACTAGGGATAGAGGGAACATAAAGTTATAGAAATTTAGAGATTGTTGTGGAAATTTTTTTTTGGAGAATGATATTCAAAGGTATATGTCGAAAAAAATACGGAAGTTAATTTTTTTGATGGAGGATAAGTTTTGTAAGGCCTAAAGGTATTTAAATTAAATAACACGAGGAGAACCATTTGAACAAGTTCAAGAAATTCGTAAACGGGATTTAGAAGTTTCGGGCCAAATTTAAGACAAGTTGAAAGAATTTAGAAATTTAAATAAATGGTTAATGTTGATTCCTAAATGTGAAGGCTATGCTTCATGAGTAACGTTTGGAAATTGGAAATTGCCTACGGTAGTCATGGTAAAGGCTTAGGTAAAGGTTAAATTTTTATATGGAGACTGGTGAAGTAAGGATACGATTGGCAAGTTATGACCAGATTAACTTAAGGGTATCAGAAACAGATGATTAACTTGATCTTCCTTATCTTGTGCATTTATTTACCACCTCTTGAACCCCCACTTTCTATTTGAGATCCTTTGACGTTCCTTATCATGACCTTGACATTCGGAATGTAATTAGCTGTTACCCTCCAACAAATCTTATATGCAAGACCTAGAGGAACTTACCTTTGTGTAGGTATATCATGTCCCACTAAGACCCGTCTCCTTGTACTCTATTTTCTTGATATAATTTTCTGGTCAAATGGCTAAACTATAATCTCTACCATGATACTAAATTATTCCTGATTTCAATTAGAGATCCAGCCTTGACTCAATTCCTTCGACCCGACATATGATGATGTTCTGCTTGATTCCTTAAATGCTTAACCTTGTACCTTAACTTGATTTCTTAACCCATTTAGTTAAGAATCTGGACTATGTATCTTCGTTCATCACTACCACCCTTACTTATATCTTATACTGCTAATTATCCTTAGTTTTACAAGCTTATCCTTTTCAAGCTTGATCATGACATATTTTATTGGGTGTGCACCCACTAACATATTGTCTAATCAGAACCTGCGTATGATGGTCTGATCAACCTATTGCGTTTTGGTTCGCTTTTTATATTAATCTACGTGGATGGAGACATAGTTAAACTTGCCCTAGAATCTTATCCGCAACAGCCTTGACAATTCTCCTTGGAATTGTTTTTATCGTCTATGAACCTCGTATTCGTATCCAGTTGAATTAAATTTAATCATGACCTGAATCTTCATCATTGGATGCTTGTGCTCATACTTGATTTCATTGATTTTCCATCTTGCCCAAATCTCGAATTATCCCAAAATTGATCAACTTAGATCTTGTCAAGACAAAACTCTATTTGTGATTTGTTGTGCCAAATTTTTTAATTTTTACCATTTTATGGAATAGTAACCTTTTAATAATTTCTCAGTTGTTTGTTAATGACTAATTTCTTATATAGGATGGTAGACAACCCTTACAATCTTGATGGTTGTTGTTCCCTTATCTTCTCAATTAGGACACCCTAGATTGCTTGTGTGTTGATACCATAGTACTGTTTTGACCTAGAATAACCAGTGCACCTAGGTGAGCTTCCAACTGCTACAGTATGCCCTGAGCCTGTATGCTATTCCTTCAAATTGCATGGTTTAGATAAAATTCTTAGGACCTTGATTGTCGGAAAATAGGGATGTTACCCCCATTAGTATCAACTGTGGATATATATATATAGGTTAGTCCATGATATGGGGAATGTGTGTTTATAAACCTGTAGCTTATGAGATTTATAGTATCAGCTTTGATAGGATTGGGAAGTTAAGAGCTAGCCTATTATAGAGTTTCACTTTTTGCTAAATTCTGGTTGCCAACATTTAGGTAGCTAGCATAGGTAAAATCCTAAGAAGTTGACCAGCGGATGACCAAGTACTAGGATATTGAGAAAATTGACTAGTTCTTGACTTAGTTGACTGGAGATAGGATTAGAAGCAGGTTGTTGTTGAGTTGATGATCATGTTGATTATTTAGTAACTTGAGACCTTGCTTGTGATTAGGTTGGAGATATGGTTTTTCTGCGGATATCTTCGACTCCTGGCACTATACGTTTTGGTGGAAGTGGGAAGCTTAGCCCGCGCTTCATCGGACCTTCGTGATTAGCGGAAGGGTTGGTGATGTGGCTTATAGGCTAGACTTGCCACCTGTACTAGTGGACGTCCACAACGTATTCCATGTATCACAGTTGAGACGGTACGTGGCTAACCCTAGCCATATGCTGGATCATTCGGAGATTGATGTTGGACCTACTCTCAGTTATCCAGAGCAGCCTGCGGAGATTCTGGATCGCCGAGAGAAGGTGCTGAGAAACTAGGTGATACCCTTGGTCCGTATCGCATGGGGGCATCATTCTTCAGGAGAGTCTACTTGGGAGCGGGAGGATAAGATGTGCGAGCGATACCCATATCTGTTTGTACCGTGGGGTATGATTATATATCCTTCTCATCAGTGTAGTTTCGTCTTTAATTTCGAGGACGAAATTTTTCTAAGGTGGGTAGGATTGTAACACCAAGTTTTCCAAATAAGGGTAATTTTGAAATTTTGTAATTATAATTATAATTTATTGATATTTATTTTATATTATGATTTTTGGTGATTTTTAATTATTTTTAAACTATTTAAAATATGACTTGTGATTCGGTGTTTTGCTAGTATAACACTAGAGATAAGTGACCTAGAGCCTAGCCATGTGATTAGGGTATTTCATTTATCATTTCTAGTATAGGGGTATTTTTGTCATTTTTAAGGTTATTTGAATTTATTATAATTTATTTGAATTTATGGGAATTTTTAGGATTTATTTTGGAATTGTTTGAATGATGGTTGACTAGGTTGACTTTGACTAGCATTGACCTTGTAGACTAGCCTAGAACCTAAACCTAGTTTTAGTGACTTTGTTAGATTATGAAACCCTAGGTTAATTTAAGTTAACCATATTCTAGTTATTAGAATCAATTTGGAAATAGGAATTAGAATATAGAATTGATTAATGACTTGTGACTTCACAAGTCATGATTAGTGATTTAAGCACATAGAGGCCCAAAGCCCAATACCATTTTGACTTAACCTAACCCTAATCCATTGTGGCTGACCAGCCCACCTAGGGAACCCCCCTATAAATAGTCTCCTCCATTTAGGGCTAGCCTCTTTTAGGAAAGAACAAGTTTAAGGAAGAGGTATTTTCTCAACTTCATTAATTCATAGAAATCCTATTTTAATTCCTTTTTCCCTCAAACAAATTGCAATAGATTCTAATTTAGTAATACTTGCTGTTTGTGGTGTTCAATCTCAGTTTGTGGACAATTTGGAGCTATTTGCTAGCAAGAAGAACCCCCCCTAATTGAGGCTTTTCTTGCATTTGGACACTAATAGGTAAATCTATATAAACACCATTAAAATTCCAGTTTCTTTGCATATTTGGAAAGCCCTAGGTCTAACCTAACTGTAGGTATGCCTAGACCTAGGTTTCGTGTCCTTTTCGTGTCCTAAATGGACACATATCAGTCCCTACTTGTAGGTGTTTGATGAAATGCCCCAATGGGCATTTCGTTTTGATTTTTGAAAAGTTTTTGAATAAGAATTTAGGTTTTGGTGTGGTTTATGGATTCCCAGTGGACTGGCTGCATTTCGTGTCGTGTCGTGTCGGGTTTTGGATACGAACACGCGGTTGAGACACTGTGCACGCTGTCATGCTATTCGGGGGCTGTATCGGACACAACACGCAACCACTGGACACGAAACTTGACACACACCTTGAGGCAGTATCTGACACACCACATGTCAAGTTTTAGATGACCACGTGACGTGTCGATGGAGGAATCAGCGTCGCACTGATTTGTCACTGTGCAATGCGCACAAGAAATCGGGATCTGATACGCAAATGTATCGTGGACACGGGGATACTTGGACACCGTGCAGGCACCTAGACACCTAGAATAACCCTAGGCGAACCTAGTGACACGAGCACGAGACACTTGGACACCTGTGTCGTGTCCTAGACCTAGGTGAACACGTGTACGAGACTGTACTGTGTATGTTGTTTTAGTTTTAATCATGTTGGACACGTCGTGTCACGTTGTGGTGTGACACTTTGATACTAAATAACACGTGCACACCCTATATGATAATTACCAACCTTTAATTTCGTATTTTAGTTGTTTTTATGTGTCAAATTCCCAATTTCCCCTAAAAATCCTGATACTTGGTATTCTGTATTTTCCAGTTTCAATATTTGACTTATGGCAATCTATTTTACCTAATTAAATGCTGTTAAATGGTGGTTTAAGTATCTAATGATATTCTCCTACTTATAATCTAGCTATGGTTCAATTTTGGGGTTGTTTGGTTGATAATTGATTTCGAAATGGGGTTTTGTATATATGGGACTGAAATTGTAAATGTATTGATTCTTTCTCTTTCCTTCCCTATTTTTTTAACTGAGCACAGGCCAGTCACTCTCACCCTCTTCATTAAATCACACACACACACACAACTCATATGCACACACACCCAAGTCCATATAACTGTCACTGAATTCTAGATTTCTTCACACACACACACACACACACAGTTTTAGTATGCCCTTTCATTCTTTTCCTGTCACACTACAACCATTGACACCCTACACTCCCACATCACTCTCACACACACACGCACACTCTACTCTTTACACATACACTTTCTTATTTAATTGTCACACACAAATCAGGAATTACACACACACACATTTACATGCTCACATAGGCACACTCTCACCCTCTCACTCATGCACACACACTTTACCTTTCCTTCTCTCTATATACATATGTAATGTATATATATTATATGTGTATATCTATATTGTAATGAATATATATATATATAGTTAATGTATATATAATGTAGTAGCCTACATATATATGTAAATATATATGATGTAATGTACATAGATATGTATGTGTATCTAATATATAAGTATATTGTGTATATATGTAAGTATCATATATATGATAATATGTAGGTGTACTATTATATATGTATTACATATATGCATGTATGGTATACATATAGGTAGCCTATATGTATACATATATAGATATGTGTATTATGTGATTTTCATGTGTAGGCCTAGATACAATATAGGTTGTAAGGACTTGGCATACTAGCATAGGCTAGTTTAGCCTTGATTAGACTAACCTAGACTTGTTTAGACCTAGAATGACTTGTTTGACCTAATTTAGACTAGTTTGACCATAGTTGACCTAGTTTGACTTCTAGGGTTGACCAGAGTTGACCAAGAGTTGACATTGGCCTAGATTGACCTAGATTCATTTAGAATGTATTGAGTTGCATCTTGTTATTATTTTAGACTTGTTGTGAATTGTGCTGTTCTGATTAGGAGCCAGACACCTCTCCTTGGACAATATATTTCATCCGGACACTCAGATACCAGGCGAGTACATTCTCTGATCATTTTATATCCTGCTTAGAATTATTTTCCTACTTTAAATTACTTTACTTGATACTATCACGTTGGTCACACGGATTGGTACTATATGGATCCCTTCTTGAGATGTTATCCTTTAGAAGCATCGGATACTTCATATTCTGTGCATTTCACTTACATGGCGTATCACTATGCTTCATGGTTCATTGAATCACTTGTGACATGTACTCTCATGATCACAGAGTCTTCTTTGAATCCTCCTATTTATTGGGCTTCCTAGAATCCCCATTTATGGGACTATCATGTACCACCCTTCAGGGGCCGTTGCATGAATCATAACATAATCTGGCTGGATCCTTGTGTATTGATTGGGGGTACGGGGAGTAGAAGTGGACATGTGAATAATACCCAAGTAGTATCTCATCAGAATCATTCTCTATTGTCTCATCAGAATCATCCTATGTCATTTACATGTCTATATTGTACTCTGACTCACTAGCTACTGTTAGTTCTCTATTATAGTAGATATTTCTATTACAGTTCTCTCTCTGTTTATATACTGCATTTCTTTCAGTACATGTATCTTACTTTACTGTATGATTATATTTTCTACCCTGCTATGAACTGTTGAGATGTATTGTGCTCGCTCCTGTCCTGACTGGACCTGTTGAAAATATTACAGAGGACGAGGAGGAGGCCTGTGTGGATACCTTCTACAGGGCAGCCCTAGATGACACTTGTGAGCTGGACTCTCAGGAGGACCCAGCTCTAGCTGAGGACATTACCCCTATTGCCTAGACTAGCTTAGTTAGGCCTTATCTTACTTATGTTGTCTTGAGACTGGTAGTTAGACTTTATTTCTGTCTTTGAGATATGGGTTGTATATATTCTTTCATATTCAGTAGCTGAGACCTTGTACTCTGGATATCTGCTGAGATGTTATCTTAGACTATTTGATCATCTATATTTTTCTTGAGTTCTATATCATATCATGCTTCTTCTTCCTTAGTTGTGATTGAGTTTATTTACTGCTATATCACCCCCATTCGGGAAGTATAAACTATTTATCTTTATATTGTTAGATGTTGTGACCTAGGACAGCGTTCTACCGCCGATACTGCGGCGTAGGCTGGACGTACCCACGTCTCGTGCCCTTACTCTAGGGTGCGGGTCGTGAAATTAATCATCTTCTTCAGAAAGGTTTTGTCCTGTTCAAGTATGGCGATCGTCCATTCCATAGGTTGGTCATGACTGATCTTGGCCTGAACATTGCTGACCATGTTGGTTATAAGGCTTGTGCCGAGGACTTGGCAAGAAGAGCCAAAAGGGATTCCACCAAGTTCCAAGACACACAAGTTAACTGTAAGGACAGAAAAGAAAGTCAGACTACAAAATCTGCAAGAAAAACTAAGTGCTGGGGAAATCTTATGCGCCCAAAGGGTTATGCGCCCAAAACAGCATATGGGCGCATAACATACAGCAACATGTAGGCGCATAACATACAGCAGCATGTGGGCGCATAACATGTAGCAGCATGTGGGTGCATAACATATTGCAACATGTGGGGACATAACACACCACATTGTTGGCGTATGCTTCTGTGGGCGCATATGAATGCTTACAGAAGCATGTTGCCTTGAATGCATGCGCCCAGGCAGAAGAAAAGTCTGAGCGTCGCAAATTAACGCTCAAGACTTTGTTTTGAGGCGTAGCCTCACCCAGTATCGGGTTTTGGACTGGTGAGGACGCTATCGCAGGAGGAGAGCCACTCGATGCAGCCTTCCTGCCCTTCGCAGATCTCTTGACGGCCATGGAAGACATCGTTCGTGCAGAGAGGAGATGAAAAGTCTATTAAAAGTTCTAAGAGAAAAGAGAATAATGAATTTTCTCTCTCTTCAAGGCCTATTTATAGGCATGGGCCAACCACTATGTGCCTACTTCGCACTATGCGCCCACTACGACTTATGCGCCCACGTGAAGACCTAGTCTCTTGCACATTATGCGACTACCACTTGCTGACATGGACGATGCATGAAGGATGGACCTCTTCAAATTTTACCCCGATGAATCTGTTAGTTCAGATTTTCGAGGAAGATCTCAACTGCCATCTCTCTGCCAGACTGGCCAAATTCTATGCGTCCAAAGGAAGAGCTATGCTATGCGCCCACTACATCACGAGAAGATGGTCTATGCTTCTTTTAAAGTATTTCGAACTTGTTCAAGTATTGAAAACTTTGAAAGGGGTCTTATAGAAGCATAAAAAATTTAGCAGACTTGACAACCATGCGGCCAAGCCAGGGAAGACATATGCGACCAAGTCACTAGTGAAGCCATATGTGCCCAAGTCACCAGTGAGGTCATATACGCCCAAGTCACCAGAGTGAGCTATGCGCCCATGCGCCCACTCTAGGCTCCTCCAGAAGGGGGCGTATAGCCCTGTTTCAGGCTATACGCCCAAGCCAGAACAGCCCCTATCTCGGTCAAACCCACGATCAATCGTACACCGAAGCATACGGCCACATCAGTCTCCACGAGAAGTCATACAACAAAGTAAGCGGCCACGTCAACACCACGATCAACCCATGATCACGCATCTGTATGCGCCTACACCCTATGCGCCCAAAGTAGGACTATACGCCCATATAAAAACCAGTGTGTTTTCTCATGTGGGCGCATAACATCATTCCAGCACAAGAACGACTATAAAAAGGGGTCTCATACCTCTTCAAAGCATAGAACGAAGAGCATTTTCAAGAGCCAAATTGCTGCACTTCTTGCCAGTGAGCCGAGAGTTAGCAATTTTCTTAAATTTTCTCCCACTTTTGTAATCGGACTGTCAACTGAGTAAAGGAGCAACTTCCGCTCGATCTCCATCATCTCATTCCCCAGAATTCTTTTTGTACTCAGGGATCCTCAGCGTAGGATCTCTCAGGCGTACTCGATTTGTGGTGCCTTACGCCAATAAGAAAAGATAGCATTTCTTTTTCTTTTTTATGTGTGTCAACAGCGCTTGGTAATTTTTTGGTGGGTCTGGCGGTGCTGTTGATGAGGGGTTGGTTGGTGCTACGCCAGTGGAGGCGGCAGGGTGGTGTTGGGGTGTAATGGTCGTCGACGATGGTGGTGGTGGTGGTGATGTATGGTACTGTGGTTGTGGTGGTCGGCCAAGGTGGTCGACGGGTGTGGCCGGTGATGGCCGAGAGTACGGTGGTGAGGGGGCTTGTGATGGAGGCGGTGGTCGGAACGGCAAGGTGAGGCAGGGGAAGTTGCTTGCCATGGTGATGGTTGTGATATCGTTGGGGGATATCCCCGATGACAATGGGTGCAAAAGGTCCTAGCGGGACAGGGCTTGGGTCTGGTTGTATTGGGTTTGGTGTCGGGAATGTCCGACACGGATGGCGTTCATGTCCTGCGAGGCACGAGGTTGATCAGTATTTGGGGTAGATGTCTGGGACTGTCGGACATGGAGAAACCATGTATTTGTACAAATAGAACTGTAGTTGAAACGTAAGACGACACGGACACGATGAACGACATATTGGGTGTGATGAAAATTTTTGTGGAAATGATGGTGGAGAAGTCCATTGAAAAGTGTATAATGAGCCTCTCCTTATATAGGAGGTTGAATCTCCTATTTAGATAAGGATTAGGACGTTTAAATCCCCATGTAGATATCCCATTATTTAATTTTTAAAACACTTTAATTTAAATCAGTAATATCCTTCCGAAATATATACACACTAAATAATCTTATATTTTTAATTCAAAAACTATTTAAAATTATTTGATAAAATCAAATACCAATTAAATTCATAATAAACTAGTTTAGAGTTATCTTTTTATAACTTGTAAAAATTAATAAAATAATAATTTCAAAAATTGGAATTTAAAATATATTCATGAATTAAATTCATGAATCACGTATGCAAATACTTAGAATAATCTTTTTATTACTATTTTTAAAAACTCGACGCAATACTTTTTGACAACTTAGGCAAAAGTATATTTATCATATATTATTTTGAAACTATACTTTTCATAAAATGGAATCTATAAATAAAATATTTTCTGAAAATATGTACCCCGTACAAATTCACACTCGACGAGCAAATACAAACGCAAACCCGCACGCGACGTACAATAAGACAAATGCCAACTTGTAAGCGACGTACAAATCCAATTTACAAAATCAATACTAAATTATTTATTTAAAAAACTGTAGTAGAGATTTAAGGGGTTTACACGACTACCAGTCGTCTGAATCTATCCTAAGCGATGCAGCTCCAAAACAACGGGTACTACAGGAAGAAGAATTTTGGAAGCAAAAAGTGCGAATGAAATGGGATATAGATGGGGATAAAATACAGCTTTCTTTCATGGTTGTGTTTCCAATGGGAAGAAGTCTATAAGAATTCATTCTCTTATTAAAGAAAATGGTAGTGTCATTACGGACCGCAGTGTAACACACAGTTTTCTAAAATGAGGGTAATTTTAAAATTTTGTATTTTAATTTACTTAATTATGATATTTAATTAATAATATGATTTTTGGTGATTTTTAATTATTTTTAAACTATTTAAATCATGACTTATGATTTTGGTGTTTGACTAGTGTAACCTTGAAGACTGTTGACCTAGAGCCTAGCCATGTGATTAGGATGTTCGATTAGTACATTTTAGCCTAGAGTATATTTTGGTCATTTTAGGATTTATTTGAATTTTTGGGAATTTTTAGAATTTATTTTGGAATTGTTTGAATGATGGTTGACTAGGTTGACTTTGACTAGCTTTGACTTTGTGACCTAACCCTAGTTAAGTTGGACTTGACTAGATATGAGATCCTAGGTTAAGTTAAGTTAACCATACTCTAGTTAGGGAAACCAATTAGGAATTTTGAGTTTGAATGGAAGGATTTTGACCACAAGTCATGGCTTGTGATTTTTAAGTCATTGATTTATGACTAAGCCTATTAGTCAAGTGCCCAAACCCTAACCCTAACAATTTTGTCCAGCCAACTTAACCCTCCTAGGGATTCCCCCTTATAAATAATCTCTTAGAATTTAGGGCTAGCCTCTTTAGGAAGGAGCAAGTTTAGAAAGAGGTATTTTCCCTATTTCAAAAATCCCTAGAAAATCCATTTTTCCTCCTTTTTAATCCAAACAAATTGCAATAGGTTTTAATTTGAGTATTCTTGCTGTTGTTACAATTTATTCTTAGATTCAAATCAATTTGGAGGAGTTTCACCATCAAGAGGAGCATCTCTCTTTAGAGTTTTTTGGGAGTTTTGATACATAGAGGTAACTTCTTATTCTCACCATAGAATCCTGGGATTTTTGCATCATTAGGGAGCCCTAGACCTAACCTAACAGTAGGAATAGGAAACCCTAAGTTTTCGTTTCCTTTCGTGTCCAAATAGGACACGTATCAATGCCTATCTCTTTGTGTTTGTGGAAATGTCACAGTAGGACTTTTTGTGATATTTTCGAAATGTTTTTGAATGTAAATTTGCTTTTCAGTGTCGCTTACACATTTTTGAAGTTTGTGTCGTGTCTTAGTGTCGTGTCTAGGCTGCACGGACACGTGTATACACGGTCGTGCACACGTGCGCGCGGGGCCTGTGAGTGCCCTGCTGCTCGGGCTCATTTTCGACACGGACACGCGTCCCCGAAGCGTGAAACTTGACACACATCATGGGGACACGTCTGTCACACCGTGTGTCAAGTTACACGGGCCCACGTGGCGTGTCGGACACACACGACCACGTGCACTAATTTACGTGCTGTACAGTTTCGGTTGGAAACGTGCACTGATACGCGCGTGTCGTGTCATGCACACTCGACTTGGACACGATTTAGGGTTTCCAGTCGATAGCCCTAGTCTAGGTTGACACTGGAACACAACCTCATGGGTTGTGTCGTGTCGTGTCGTGCACACGAGAGTCGGGAACACGTGCACGATAATTTAGTTCTCTGTGTGCACAGTTTACTGTTTTTGTGTTTTTAAATTATTGGACACGTTTGTGTCCACTTTTGTGGACACAAACCATTTGTATAGCATGTGTACAATATGTATATCTATTACCAACCATTAATTTCTCACTTTTAATTGATTTTCTAAATAAATTTCTTATTTCCTATTTTCTGAAAAAAAAAACAGGTATCAGGCCATTCCTAATTTCTGTCCAGATTTCAAAATTGAGTTTTGTCACTCAATTAAACCCATTTAACACTGTTAATTGAGTGGTTTAAGACCTCATATTGATTCTCCTATAGGATATCTAGTTGTGTGTCGAATTGGGTATAATTTGGTGGTTTATTTCATTTAAAAATGGGTTGGTTTGCAATGTAGGCTGAACTGGATTCAGTTCTTCTGAATTTTGTGAAAATGGTTTCAGTTCTGATTTGTAGTGACTGATTTCTTTTCCCTTCCTTACTGTTCTGTGCATTGTATCTTTTTTTTCCTGTTCAGTCCAACACAGACTTTCACATTCACATACACACACATGTTAAGTATCACCCCCATAGACAGACTCTCTTGTGTTGTTCACCCACATACACACACATGTTAAGTATCACCCCCACAGCCTTCATGCACACACACACACACCTGTTACACTACCACACACAAACATTGCACACACACATATATTGCATTCATGCATTCACTTTCACATGTGTCACTAACATCCTATTAACAGTCCCCTAAAATCTGTCCTATAAATGTCCTTAACCAGCCCCACATAACAGTCCCAATGCAGCCCTTGTTAACCCCATGGCAGTCCTCAAACCAGTCCCAAATGCCACAACAATTAGCCTCTACATTCACTCCAAATCAGTCCAATGAAAACCCCCAATTGCTGTCCATTTGCAAGCCCAAATTTCAGTCCAGATTTTATATCTTGGCTGTCCCTTGTTAACCCAAATTTCAGTCCTTATATTGCCCCCTTAAACCTCTCCATATCAGTCCAAAACATGTCCAAAACCAACCCCATATCCTGCCCTTTTGTTCAGTCCATAAACACCCTAAAACTTGTCACCAAGCAACCCCATAGGCAGTCCCAATTCAGCCTAAATTGACAGCCCTATAAGCCTATGTGTTATGTGTGTGTGTGAACCTATACCCATGTGTGTGAGTGTATCTAGTTGTGAGGATGTAGGTGAGTTGTGTAAGTGAGCCTATATATATGTATTGTATATGAGTTTAGATATATATTTTATATATATGAGATTATATATGTATCATGAGTGTCATGTGAGAATGGTGCAAGGGTAAAGGATAAGGTAATGGGTAATGGATAACATGTGTCATAAGATGACTTAGATGACCTAGATACTGGGATTTCTTGGTAGGTAATGTTAATATAGGATGGTATCTAGCTATCCTAGGAAGCCTAGGCCAGTATTCCAAGGTTAGAGTGGTATTGTGCAAGGTATTGGTATTTACCTTGGTAAGGTAAAATAGGTAATGCATAGAAATAGGGTATTTGAGTTTGGAGTCTAAGATAGAGTTAGAACTTGGTTCCCTTGGTTGGTAATGATCAAATATAGTGCTCATAGACTAGTTTTGACGTCGGTTGACCATTTTGACCAAAAGTCAACAAAAGTCAACCAAGAGTCAAACTTAGCCTTTAAGCGACCAGATTTGACCAAAACCAAACCAGAGTTGACCAGTTGACTGAAAGTCAATAGTTGGTCAACATGTGACTTGTTTGACCTAGGGTTGACTCTGTGTTGACCAGAGTTGACCAGAGTTGACTTTTTGACCAAAAGTTAACCTTTGACCCCGATTGACCTAGTTTGACTTGGATTGATTTTATGTGACCTTGTTTGACCTTGGTTGTCCTAGTATGACCCAGTTTGGCTCAGTATGACCTAGTACGACCTAGTTTAGCTTGGTGTGACTTAGGTTTGACTTAGATTTGACCTAGATTGACCTAGATTCATTTAGAATGCATTACAATGCATCTTGTTATCATTTTTAGACTCATCGTGACTTGTACTGTTCTATAGGAGACAGACACCACTCCTCGGACAATATATTCTCTTCAGACACTCAGGCTATCAGGCGAGTACATTCTCTGACCGTTTCATACTTGTCTAGATTTACATTCTTGTTCTAGATTACTGTACTTGATGCTGACACGACTGTTATCACGGATTGGTACTATATGGATCTCCTTTTGGGATGTTATCCCCTTGTATTTACTAGATATATATTGTGATGTGCGTTTCACTTCCATATTGTATTTATTGATTGAATACCTATATCCTTGTATACTTTTTGTGCATATTGTACTCTCAGTATCACATGAGTCCCAGGGATAGACCATTGTACTCTATTGTATAAAATTATACAACTATTGTATAACAATGTACATCTATTGTATAATATTGTACACCCATTGTATAACATTGTACACTTTTGTGCAAGATAACGTAACTGGAGTAGATCCTTGTGTATTGATTGGGGAGGGGGAGTAGAATTGGTTATGTACTCAAATCCTATTGTACAACATTGTATAACTATTGTATATGTCTATTGTACACCCACGTATAATGGAGTTACCATTGCATTTTCCTAGCCCGTTTACATAACCAGATTGTACTCTAAAATCACATATTCCTTACAGTTCTTACTTATCATATTTAGATATTTCCAGTTATCAAATCTCTATTGTTTTTCATATATCTTCTTCTTTCAGCGTTTCATGTACTTTACTCTATTGCATGCTTTATATTTCCTAACTCGATATGAACTGCGTGAGATGTTTTGTGCTCGCTCCCGTCCTGACTGGACCTGTTGAAAATATTACAGAGGATGATGAGGAGGCTTGCGTAGACACCTACTATGGGGCAGCTGTAGATGCCATATGTGACCCAGATTTTCAGCCTGATCCACTAGCTTAGAGACTGAGGCTCCCTAGTCTAGGTTTACTATTTCTATCATTTGAGATCTATATTGTATATATTCTTTCATTTCAGTATTAGAGTCTTGTATTGAGCTGGATGTTCTGATTTGTTATGTCAGTAGACACTTAGACTCTCTGGTTGTATTTATGTGGTTTTTCCTTCATTCCAGTATTTATCTATCTATCTTTCTATCTTTCATTCTGCTTTAGATGTGATTGAGACTGTATATTGTTATGTCACCTCCATTCGGAGTGTATATACTGTACAGGTACCTATATATTGTTAGATGATTGACCTAGGACAGCGTTCTACCGCCGACACTGTGGCGTAGGCTGGGCGATGTTACGTTCTCGTATCCTCACAGTGGGTGCGGGTCGTGACACATTTTTAGTGGTAGCCCATGCAGGTCAAGATTATGTAGTGGTATTCGAACTAGAGTATCACTACAGCCTGCAGTAGGATTAGGATATTTTTGAAGGTACTCAATCACAAATAGGAAAAACTCTCATTCAGATTCCGTATATCTACATTTTGCTGCTTATTCTCTCCCTTGAATATAACTGTCCTCCCTTGATATTTTGACTCATTCTCAGCAATTGTTTCTTGATCTGTGTCTCCAGGATGGTTGAGACAAGTTCGTATCGCCAGGGCCAGGGGGACGCCGGTGAGAGGTCTGCCACCTCTCATATCCAGCAGCCAGCCCCTGGTACCGCAGCCCCAGTCATGCCAGCTGGGGTAGGCATTTCAGCTGCGGTCGGAGGAGCCCTTCCACCAGCAGCAAAGGGTATGCCTTCACCAGTTCCGAGGCAGGACCCAGTCATTCCAGAAGTACCGTTCCAGCAGCCACCGCCTACAGGAAACGTGGACGCAGTTCAGATGTTCGCATATTTCCAGCAGTTCATGGACCGACAGCAGGCTCGACAGGACAGAGGCATGGAGTTGGCCGTCACGACAGCCGCAGTTCGACCAGCGGTTCAGCAGTCGAAGACACCGGGGATCGAGCAATTTCAGAAGATGAGCCCCAAAGACTTTTTGGGGACAGAGGGGATCCTATATGCCGATGAGTGGATCGAGCATATAGAGGAGATCTTTCCGCTTGGCCAGGATTTCAGCAGATCTTCAGATCGAGGCCGCAGCTAGCCGGATGCGAGACCTTGCTCACATCTGGTATCAGTCAGACCCCAGGGTGGGGGTAGCCGGACAGACTTGGGAGGAGTTCAAGGGCTTCTTCAAGAAGAAGTTCTTCCCAGATTCAGCGCTCAGAGATTTAGAGTCGCAGTTTGAGAGCCTAGTTCAGGGGAGCCTGTCAGTGGAGGAGTACGCTGGGGAGTTTGGCCGCCTCAGCAGATTCGTGGAGGGTTTGAGCGAGGCGACGAAGGCCCAGAGGTTCCGGAAGGGTCTGGTCAAGGAAGTCAAGTCCTTGACCAAGGGCAACAGGGATGCCACATTCGAGGAGATTCTGACGGGAGCCTTATTGGCGGAGGATGATCTTGAGCTTAGGCTCAAGAGGGGGCGAGACCCAGTTTGGGGCAGCAGCAGCGGAGGACCGGCCAAGAGGCCGCACGTTCAGCATGAGTTTCAGCAGCAGTATCAGCAGCCGATGGCCCATTTCCAGTAGCAGCAGACCAATTTGTCACGCCCCGACCCGGAATCACCCGAATCATCGTCCTCGCAGGGGGCGTGATGCCGTACGAGCCTGGAGTTACGCTCGTACAAGGCAAGATGACAAGTTCTCAAATGGTTATCTTTTGATTCGATATTAACAATGAAAGGAAACAGAGTATACGAAACAATTCTCTTTATTGATATCTGAAACTGAGATTACAATGGCTTTCGATAGCCTAACAATATATGCCAGATTGGCTACAACACTCAGGTTCTCTCTTGCCCACAAAGGATTTTACCGTTCCATACATCATGCCTTCTATATCTCGGCCGCATCAATCCAGCTGCGTAGTCCGAGCGTCAATGCGATAGCACGCTTCAATGCGCTTCAGTATTCCAAGCCTTAACACGTTCAAGCAACGCTTCATCGTAATTCAAAAAGTTGCCCACCACTACTTGATATCACTCTTGACTCTACTCGATGCCGTACTGGATGTTCTATACAATAAGTCTAAGGCCTGTTCAATATCAGGGACAGAGACAGGTGCAGTATTAGCAGGCACCCAGGCAGCAGTAGAACACCATATGCAACTTCTGCAAGAAGCAAGGCCATGGGTGGGACGACTGCAGGAAGAGGTTGGGTATGTGTTTACTTTGCGGATCAGTGGAGCATCAGTGTAGAGAGTGTCCCAAGAACCCAACACCATTGGCTCAGGTAGCACCAGGAGCTAGAGCTCCGGCAGGGCAGCAGAGGGGACCACCATTGCAGACTCAGCAGCAGAGGTTCGTCCAGCATCAGCAGCAGGCCAGGGGAGGCCAGCCAGGGCGAGCTTTCGCCATGACAGCCGAGGATGCTCAGGCAGTAGGAGGGGTGCTTGCAGGTTCTGATCTTCTCGATTCTATTTCTACCTTATCTCATTATACCTATCTTGAAATTCAGTTCCATCTACTCCTATCTGTTTCCTCATTGTTGATAAGTTTGATCTGGTGTTTCATTATAATTTTTTTTTTCTCTGAGATGAATCGTATGGGCTAGGTCACCTCGATTATGAGATTTTAGAATCCTCTAGGGTCATGCTAGCAGGCATAGTGAGGACATATAGTCAGATTATGGACGTATTTCTCTGGTGTGGGAATTTAAGGTTTTCGCTGCCAAGTGCGCGACAATGCAAAAATTTTAAATACCATAATTCTAGAGATATGTACCATAGTTGAGGACTCTGTGATTATCATAGCCTTGCTCACTGGCATGACAGAGATTCTGAGTATTATGGTTTTGGACAGACGCATATGATTATCTGACGGTATGTTTGAGACTCTGGTTGTGGGATTTTTGACCTAGAAGGACTACTACCATTTTAATTTCGAGGACGAAATTTTTCTAAGATGGGTAGACTTGTAACACCCAATTTTCTAAAATGAGGGTAATTTTAAAATTTTGTATTTTAATTTACTTAATTATGATATTTAATTAATAATATGATTTGTGGTAATTTTTAATTATTTTTAAACTATTTAAATCATGACTTATGATTTTGGTGTTTGACTAGTGTAACCTTGGAGACTGTTGACCTAGAGCCTAGCCATGTGATTAGGATGTTCGATTAGTACATTTTAGCCTAGAGTATATTTTGGTCATTTTAGGATTTATTTGAATTTTTGGGAATTTTTAGAATTTATTTTGGAATTGTTTGAATGATGGTTGACTAGGTTGACTTTGACTATCTTTGACTTTGTGACCTAACCCTAGTTAAGTTGGACTTGACTAGATATGAGATCCTAGGTTAAGTTAACCATACTCTAGTTAGGAAAACCAATTAGGAATTTTGAGTTTGAATGGAAGGATTTTGACCACAAGTCATGGCTTGTGATTTTTAAGTCATTGATTTATGACTAAGCCCATTAGTCAAGTGCCCAAACCCTAACCCTAACAATTTTTTCCAGCCAACTTAACCCTCCTAGGGATTCCCCCCTTATAAATAATCTCTTAGAATTTAGGACTAGCCTCTTTAGGAAGGAGCAAGTTTAGAAAGAGGTATTTTTCCTATTTCAAAAATCCCTAGAAAATCTATTTTTCCTCCTTTTTAATCCAAACAAATTACAATAGGTTTTAATTTGAGTATTCTTGCTGTTGTTACAATTTATTCTCAGATTCAAATCAATTTGGAGGAGTTTCACCATCAAGAGGAGCATCTCTCTTTAGAGTTTTTTGGGGGTTTTGATACATAGAGGTAACTTCTTATTCTCACCATAGAATCCTGGGATTTTTGCATCATTAGGGAGCCCTAGACCTAACCTAACAGTAGGAATAGGAAACCCTAAGTTTTTGTGTCCTTTCGTGTCCAAACAGGACACGTATCAATGCCTATCTCTTTGTGTTTGTGGAAATGCCACAGTGGGACTTTTTGTGATATTTTCGAAATATTTTTGAATGTAAATTTGCTTTTCAGTGTCGCTTACACATTTCTGAAGTTTGTGTCGTGTCTTAGTGTCGTGTCTAGGCTGCACAGACATGTGTACACACGGTCGTGCACACGCGCGCACGGGGGCTGTGAGTGCCCTGCTGCTCGGGCTCATTTCCGACACGGACACACGTCCCCGACGCATGAAACTTGACACACATCATGGGGACACGTCTGTCACACCGTGTGTCAAGTAACACGGGCCCACGTGGCGTGTCGGACACGCACGACCACGTGCACTGATTTACGCACTGTGCAGTTTCGGTTGGAAACGTGCACTGATACACGCGTGTCGTGTCATGCACACTCGACTTGGACACGATTCAGGGTGTCCAGTCGATAGCCCTAGTCTAGGTTGACACTAGGACACAACCTCATGGGTTGTGTCGTGTCGTGTCGTGCACACGAGAGTCGGGAACACGTGTACGATAATTTAGTTCTCTGTGTGCACAGTTTACTGTTTTTGTGTTTTTAAATTGTTGGACACGTTTGTGTCCACTTTTGTGGACACAAACCATTTGTATAGCATGTGTACAATATGTATATCTATTACCAACCATTAATTTCTCACTTTTAATTGATTTTCTAAATAAATTTCTCATTTCCTATTTTCTGAAAAAAAACAGGTATCAGGCCATTCCTAATTTCTGTCCAGATTTCAAAATTGAGTTTTGTCACTCTATTAAACCCATTTAACACTGTTAATAGAGTGGTTTAAGACCTCATATTGATTCTCTTATAGGATATCTAGTTGTGTGTCGAATTGGGTGTAATTTGGTGGTTTATTTTATTTAAAAATGGGTTGGTTTGCAATGTAGGCTGAACTGGATTCAGTTCTTCTGAATTTTGTGAAAATGGTTTCAGTTCTGATTTGTAGTGACTGATTTCTTTTCCCTTCCTTACTGTTCTGTGCATTGTATCTCTTTTTTCCTGTTCTGTGCAACACAGACTTTCACATTCACATACACAGCCCTCTCTTGTGTTGTTCACCCACATACACACACATGTTAAGTATCACCCCCACAGCCTTCATGCACACACACACACACCTGTTACACTACCACACACAAACATTGCACACACACACATTGCATTCATGTATTCACTTTCACATGTGTCCCTAACATCCTATTAACAGTCCCCTGAAATCTGTCATATAACTGTCCTTAACCAGCCCCACATAACAGTACCAATGCAGCCCTTGTTAACCCCATGGCAGTCCTCAAACCAGTCCCAAATGCCACAACAATTAGCCTCTACATTCACTACAAATTAGTCCAATGAAAGCCCCCAATTTCTGTCCATTTGTAAGCCCAAATTTCAGTCCGGATTTTACATCTTGGATGTCCCTTGTTAACCCAAATTTCAGTCCTTATATTGCCCCCTTAAACCTCTCCATATAAGTCTAAAACATGTCCAAAACCAACCCCATATCATGTCCTTTTGTTCAGTCCATAAATACCCTAAAACTTGTCACCAAGCAACCCCATAGGCAGTCCCAATTCAGCCTTAATTGACAGCCCTATAAGCCTATGTGTTATGTGTGTGTGTGAACCTATATCCATGTGTGTGAGTGTATCTAGTTGTGAGGATGTAGGTGAGTTATGTAAGTGAGCCTATATATATATGTATTGTATATGAGTTTAGATATGTATTTTATATATATGAGATTATATATGTATCATGAGTGTCATGTGAGAATGGTACAAGGGTAAAGGATAAGGTAATGGGTAATGGATAACATGTGTCATAAGATGACTTAGATGACCTAGATACTAGGATTTCTTGGTAGGTAATGTTAATATAGGATGGTATCTAGCTATCCTAGGAAGCCTAGGCCAGTATTCCTAGGTTAGAGTGGTATTGTGCAAGGTATTGGTATTTACCTTGGTAAGGTAATATAAGAAATGCATAGAAATAGGGTATTTGAGTTTGGAGTCTAAGATAGAGTTAGAACTTGGTTCCCTTGGTTGGTAATGATCAATTATAGTGCTCATAGACTAGTTTTGACGTCGGTTGACCATTTTGACCAAAAGTCAACAAAAGTCAACCAAGAGTCAAACTTAGCCTTTAAGCGACCAGATTTGACCAAAACCAAACCAGAGTTGACCAGTTGACTGAAAGTCAGCAGTTGGTCAACATGTGACTTGTTTGACCTAGGGTTGACTCCGTGTTGACCAGAGTTGACCAGAGTTGACTTTTTGACCAAAAATCAACCTTTGACCCCGATTGACCTAGTTTGACTTGGATTGATTTCCTGTGACCTTGTTTGACCTTGGTTGTCCTAGTATGACCCAGTTTGGCTCAGTATGACCTAGTACGACCTAGTTTAGCTTGGTATGACTTAGGTTTGACTTAGATTTGACCTAGATTGACCTAGATTCATTTAGAATGTATTGCAATGCATCTTGTTATCATTTTTAGACTCATAGTGACTTGTACTATTCTATAGGAGACAGACACCACTCCTCGCACAATATATTCTCTTCAGACACTCAGGCTATCAGGCGAGTACATTCTCTGACCGTTTCA
The DNA here is from genome assembly GCA_029216955.1 of Iris pallida. Classification (NCBI taxonomy): domain Eukaryota; kingdom Viridiplantae; phylum Streptophyta; class Magnoliopsida; order Asparagales; family Iridaceae; genus Iris; species Iris pallida. The sequence goes on along the minus strand of JANAVB010016600.1, from coordinate 12,664,910 downwards.
TACTTGTCTGGATTTACATTCTTGCTCTAGATTACTGTACTTGATGCTGACACGACTGTTATCACGGATTGGTACTATATGGATCTCCTTTTGGGATGTTATCCCCTTGTATTCACTAGATACATATTGTGATGTGCGTTTCACTTCCATATTGTATTTATTGAATACCTATATCCTTGTATACTCCTTGTGCATATTGTACTCTCAGTATCACATGAGTCCCAGGGATAGACCATTGTACTCTATTGTATAACATTGTACAACTATTGTATAACAATGTACATCTATTGTATAATATTGTACACCCATTGTATAATATTGTACACTATTGTGCAAGATAACGTAACTGGAGTAGATCCTTGTGTATTGATTGGGAAGGGGAAGTAGAATTGGTTATGTACTCAAATCCTATTGTACAATATTGTATAACTATTGTATATGTCTATTGTACACCCACGTACAATGGAGTTACCATTGCATTTTCCTAGCCCGTTTATATAACCAGATTGTACTCTAAAATCACATGTTCCTTACAGTTCTTACTTATCATATTTAGATATTTCCTGTTATCAAATCTCTACTATTTTTTATATATCTTCTTCTTTCAGCGTTTCATGTACTTTACTCTATTGCATGCTTTATATTTCCTAACTCGATATGAACTGCGTGAGATGTTTTGTGCTCGCTTTCGTCCTGACTGGACCTGTTGAAAATATTACAGAGGATGAGGAGGAGGCCTGCGTAGACACCTACTATGGGGCAGCTGTAGATGCCATGTGTGACCCAGATTTCCAGCCTGATCCACTAGCTTAGAGACTGAGGCTCCCTAGTCTAGGTTTACTATTTCTGTCATTTGAGATCTAGATTGTATATATTCTTTCATTTCAGTATTAGAGTCTTGTATTGAGCTGGATGTTCTGATTTGTTATGTCAGTAGACACTTAGACTCTCTGGTTGTATTTATGTGCTTTTTCCTTCATTCCAGTATTTATATATCTATCTTTCTATCTTTCATTCTGCTTTAGATGTGATTGAGACTGTATATTGCTATGTCACCTCCATTCGGAGTGTATATACTGTACAGGTACCTTTATATTGTTAAATGATTGACCTAGGACAGCGTTCTACCGCCGACACTGCGGCGTAGGCTGGGCGTTGTTACGTTCTCGTACCCTCACAGTGGGTGCGGGTCGTGACACGCAGTGACATGTACTCGTATGCTACTGAGTTCTATTCCGTACTATACGAGCGTGGAAAAATTTGGGATGATGATGATCAGCTGGCCCAGATTCCAAAGCTATTAATAGAGACAGACAACGAGTTGTTGATTACAGAACCTATGAAGTAAGAAATCTTCTCCACTCTCAAGAGTATAGACAAGAACAGTGCATCTGGACCTGATGGCTTCACTAGCCTGTTCTATTTATCATGCTGGGACATTGTGGGCTATGATATTCGTGAAGTGGTTAGCCTCTTTATGGATGGTTTTTCTCTTCCTCGTTCCATTACTAATACTTCTTTAGTATTGATTCCCAAAGTGACACAACCTAAAGGGCTCACTAACTGCAAACCTATCAGTTTGTGTCTGTGCTTAACAAGATTATTTTTAAACTTCTATTTCGACGGCTTGCCCTTTTTCTACCTTGACTTGTCTCCTCGGAGCAATGCGGGTTCATTCAAGGATGGGAGATAGTAGATAATATCTTGCTTGCTTAAGAAATGATGGCTAAAACGAATATAAACATAGGGGGAATGTTGTGATAAAGCTAGACATGATGAAAGCATACGATAGAGTGGATTGGCAGTTCCTACTTAAGGTATTACGAAGGTTCGGGTTTCACAACAAATGGGTGGATATGATGCTCCGACTGGGGAATAACGTATGGCTCTCCCCTCTAATCAACGGAGAATCAACTGGCTACTTCCAAACATTTAGAGGGGTTCGTCAAGGGGACCCCTTATCTCCTGCTTTGCTCATATTAGCGTCGGAGGTACTATCTAGGAGTTTGAAGCATCTGCCAATGGCAGAGGGATTCTCCATATTCATATCTCTGTGGGGATGTCCACCTAATACTCTTCTGTCCTATGTGATGATGTTCTTTTGTTCGCAGCTGGTGATCTTCGATCCATAGGTATGATTCATGATCTACTGATGCGGTATAAAGTTGTCTCGGGATAAAAGATTAATAAATAAAAAAGTTCTATATATCTTTCGAAGAAATCGTCCCCAGAGAGAGCGTTTGAATTGGCTCAGCGAACAGGATTTGCAGTTGGATTGCCTTCATTTACTTATCTGGTCTGCCCAATAATGGCGGGGCATCGCAATGGAGGTATGTATGAAGACCTTCTGCATAAAATCAGATCACGAATGGAAGGGTGGCAGAACAAAGTACTATCTTCAGGAGGAAAGCTAAATTTAATCAAATATGTGCTCACATCTATGCCGGTGTATACTCTGGCAGCTTGTAACCCCCTATAGTAGTTCTTTATCGCATGGAATACATGTTCTCGAGTTTCTTTTGGGGATCGTAGGATGGTGTACACAAGCGCACTTGGCTTAGATGGGAGAAGATAGCCAGAACTAAGGAAGAAAGAGGTTTAGGGATTAAAAGACTAGAAGACATCATGTATGCTATGACTGTCAAACTATGGTGGACATTTAAATGACGAGATAGTCTGTGGACGAGGTTTTTCAAAGCCAAATAGTGCTCTCATTCCACAGCAAGTGAAGTTGGCATCACGTCGAACGCTTCACATATTTGTAAAACATTACTGCAGGGTCGTGATTATGCTGACAGATTCATAGAAGAAAAGGCAGATGGCTAGAAATGGAGTCACTCATAGTAGGGAACTTTTACTGTGACATCAGCATGGGAGGTTGTTCGTACACCACAACCGACTATATCACAGTTCAAACATATTTGGAGCCTGTGAATCCCTACTAAATGGTCCGTACTTATATGGAGAATCCTTCACAACAAGTTACCTACGGACGACAATATTGCTAGGCTGGGGTTCAACATGGCCTCGAAGAGTCATTGTTGCGAAGAAAGCTCAATGGAGTCGATCGAACATATTCTTAACAAAGGGGTATGGCTCGTCAAACTTGGGCTCAGATGCAGAGGGAATATCATGTTCGTATAGGAGAGACTAGCCTACTTTAGCGTCTTAGAGGGTGGTGGCGGAAGAAGAACAAACATAAGAAGGAAATTGCAGCAGGAGCAGTCATGTGGGTGTTGTGGAAGAACCGAAACAAATGGAGGTACGAAGGCTACATATATACGCCACAAAAGCTGATCGGGGAAGTACAGTAACAAGTTCAGAAGGCCTCAGTGCAGTGCAAACATTAAAGCATGATAGCTATGCATTTTTGTAAGGGAACTTACATCAGTCCTCTTTTTGTATTTGAACTCGTTTGAAGTATTAATAAAAGGGGGTTATATATATATATATATATATATATATATATATATATATATATATATATATATATAAAATAATGGAGAACTTAGGGTTTGCACAACCGACATAAATCGAAGGAACTTCTCACACGGGCAAGATCTAGGATCCCGGGGCGTCGTCCTCGCAAGATGGTCGGACCGGAAGACCTACGGAGGACAGCACGGAAGAGAGGGACTCGGGCTGAGGGTGGACCATGGTGATCCACAGAGGACGATGAAGCTACAGACCTCAACGTAGGAACGATCAGATGCCAGGAGGACGACTCCGGTTAAGGCTACAATCCGGCAGAAAGGTAAAGCGCCCAAAGGATGGGACCGTCGTCGGCCAGGAGAACTCTTGTCGCAAAAAGGTCGCCGACTGGGGCTGTACGGCACGCTCGACCACAGGAAGGAGCAGAAGAGAGGCTGACAAGTCTTCCGCAGATGACCGATGGGCACGTACCGTGCATAGATAAGGGAAAACAAGTCATAGGTGAGCGGGGAGCGGGCCGCTCTTGGGCGAACCTATGCCAGAGCGACGGATCATCTGACATACAACAAATGTAATATGTTGAACCCAAATGCATGAATGGAGAGGAAAGGGCATTGTTCGACGAGGAGGAGATAGCTGAAACGGTTGAGTATTGGCAAAATACCATAGTATTGTACGTCATGGGCGAAAAGCCATTCTATGGGCAGATCCGTACCTATGTGGCTCGTGTTTGACGAACGAAAGGTACCATGGAGTTCTACACGAGAGAGGATGGTTTTTTCATCGTTAATTTCGGCATGAAGAAAGACATGGACCGTATCATCCAAGGCAGTCTCTGGACCTTCGATGGCAGATTAATTGTTCTAAAGGAGTGGCATCCGAATATACCTTGTACCAAAGAATTGCTGCACACGATCCCCGTCTGGATCCAGCTACCTGGGTTCCCCATAGCCTACTAGAGCCCTTCCAAGCTAATGAAGATGATAAGCCTCATAGGCAAACCGATCAAAGGAGATAAAGCCACGATGACGAGATCTAGATTGCAGTACGTGAGGATTTTTATGGAGATAGAAGTCCTTCTTAATTGCCACCGTTACTTGGGGAATTTCAAGAGGTCCTAGGATAGTCTAGGACTTAGTCGAATAAACTTTATTTAATGAGGTTCATTGTGTCGAGTCCTAGGTTCATCCCATTAATGTGGAAACTTTGACCGTCGGCCATGTAGCCTGCATTTTGGACCACTCCCACCATATATAAAGGGGGAGTTTCTTATGAAGGGTCACGTCTTCTTCTTCTTCTTGTCCTTCAACACCATGTTGGATCCATACTTAGTTTTGAGCGGCAGTTGGCCTTGCCTAAGTTAAATTTTGGTTGAGGATTCCTTCGTTCAAAGGGGCTACGCCTTCTTAGAAGAACTGTTGATGAGCCCCGGAACATGCTGGAATGCTTCTCATGAGGAGTTCGAACCTGGGCGACGCCTTGCAGGTCTTGGAGGTCCTGACGACCTAGCTTGTGGGTGGATGGCCAACCCGGAGAGCCACAGGTTGTGCTCTGCCCTGCTTATTGGCGACGGCGTGCTTTTGTTAGGCTAGAAGAGCCTTAGAAGCTGCTGCCCTTTTGAAAAAGGGCCTTCCTGCTGTACTGTGGCCTGAGCTTTCGGCGGGCCAATAGCTGTTTTCTGAAGTGCTGCGCGTCTAGAGGGGGAAGCTGTAGTAGATACTTTGATGGAGACTGTATTCACATCTTCTATCCACAATGCCTCTCGCCATGATGATCACACTGTGAAGAGTTACTCCGGTGTAGATCTGTAGGAGTTTTCAATTCGGCACATGTAATCACAAAGTCTTTTGTAGCAGATCCTTGTAGTTATTTTGTGCAGTCTTTTATGTAATCATGACGAGTCTGTAGCAGACTCTTGTAGCCATGACTAATAAAAAAGGACTTCTGAGCTTTTTATCTGTTTGTGACTTTTGTCTTTGTTGCTAGCGTGCTTGATCGCCTGCGCCTCTATGCCTTGTATTATGCTAAGTTTTTTCATGCTTCTACAAGACTCCCTTCAAAGTGTCCCGAACTTGGGTCAAGCTCGGAGTATTTTGAACAGAAGAATGAACACGTGTCTCTTTGTAGGCGAAATGCCCATTACCTCTGTTGCCAAGCTAACGTCGTGCTTAAGCTTCAGTATTAAATGCCTCGAGCCGTCACCTCCTTAAGTTTTGATCATGAAGAGAGGAATCCCCTTACCAAAACCCATAGGTACCCTTAGGGGATGTGGAAATGTAACCCCACCTTCCCAAATAAATAGAATTATAGTTTTTTTTAGATTTTATGAATTTTAGAAAATCCCTAGAATTTTTGAATAATTATATTCAAGTTTGTTATTTATAATTCAAGAATATATTTTTGGAAAATGTTTTATTAAATAGCATGGTAGTTAATTAACTAACTATTTTGGATAATAACCAACCTGGAGTGGTCCCAAGGTTCTAGCAACCTTTCCAAACAACTTTCTAACAGATTTTATGGTAATTGTGTAAATAACAATTATAGAGCCCTCAAATTGTAAATGTCCCACTCCCTTTTATTGCTCTATTTAAATTGCTGTGGAGAGAGGAATTCATTCAGTCGGAGCTCTCCAACCGAGCTCTCCACCAAATTTTCTCTCTCGTTCTCCTCCAATTTTTTTAACCCTAACCCTAATTACTCTGGCGATGGCGACGACGATGCTTCCATTCTCTGGCGACTGAGCTATCAGTACAGAGCCACAACTTCAGCGGCGTGCCCACATCTCGACGATCGATCTCCTTCTCCGATGAGCTTGGGTGGCGATGGCGGTGGTGCTTCCACCACCGTAGCGACTGAGGAGGACATTACTCTGATGGCATTCGTTCCCAGCAACCCTCCGGTTATGCATCGATCTCCTCCACGTGATCGAGAGGTTCGACACTCGGTGAGTTCTATTTGGACCCTTTCTTTTTCCAGTTGTTCGATCGTAGCCGATCTGACTGTTCTTGATCTGGAATTCCAGATCGACATCGCTTCCTCTCCAAGAACGTGACCTCTGCTCAGTCGAAGAGGCCGATCATGATTCCTGGTGAGTCTCGAGTTTTTCGTTGTTGATTTTTACTTGAGGATCCTGTAGTATATTTAACGATCGACTGTTGAATTCGTTTGGAGTATTGTGTAGATTTTGATTCTTGAAATTGCGGATGATCGACTCGGATCTTCGTAGTGGCTACAACAAGTAGTGGTGAGTCGAGAGTTTGTATTCTAAAGTTTTTATGATTTGGAGTTGTATTAATCTTTTCGTTATTGCTAATTGCATTATTCCCTCTTGAATCGTTCGATACAAAGTTGCAGTAAGGATTTTGGGATACGAAGAATCGGTGACCGTGACCTTCTGGATCGGGTTTTCAATTCTAAACCAAAATTCTTCTCAGGTAACTATTCTGTTTCCTTTACTTTAATTTCTTGTTTATTCAGAAATTGCTCTCAGTTGATTTTGGTCGTAATCCCAATTGTATTGTGTTCGTTTCATGTGTTGTGTTCGTATCAAGCGTACTTTCGTGTCTGCTTTTAACTGATGGTTGGATCATGTCTGAGTCTTGGAGTTGTGTCCAGAATTGTTCCACGATTGGTGTCGGTTACAGAAGATCGGGGGAGGTGGGTATTGCAGAAGTATAGCAGAGATTCGAAATTAAGTAGCTGTGTTACGCAGTCATTCATGTTTCATATTGCGTGTCCGATCTTACTACTTGTTGATGCCGGGTGTGGAAAGGACTAGATGCAGACGTATATTTAATCTTTTTGATTAATTCGATTTGCTTGTAATCTCTTTATTAATTGCTCTGTGATTTTCTTCTCTAAACATTTTGAATTTTGAAAAGGAGACCCATAAGCGTTGGGTTCATATGTTACTGACTTTGTTCACAAAGCCTGGGGATAACTCTTGTGCATTTGCCAAGTTTTATAAGCTAAGTTTTTGCCTTGCTGAAATTGGGTCGGGCCACTATAGAATGGAATAAATAGGAGTAGTAGCAGTAGCTATTATATTAAAAGCTTTGGTTGGCTTCTAATTATTTTGTTCTAGAATTTGTGGCTTGATGGTGGCCTAGTTTATTTGGAGATGTAAATTGCAGTGGTTGTGTCTATGATAGTCTGGGCTGAATCTTGGGCTGGGATAGGACAGTCCCAATATGGTTCTATACCATGAGTTAGCTGTTATGGGGAATTAATGACCAGCAGAATGGGCAGGGAAGGGTTCGAAGTTATAAAGTGATGCACCTAAGTTGTATGACTTTATTTCTTGTATAGTTTGGTTTTGTTCATAATTAAATTTGAAATTATTGGTAGTTAGCAACAGCAGTGGTTGGGCATACAATTTGATTTTCATGTTTTAATTTAAATATCTTTAACCAATTAGTTTAAGTAATAGTTAAAACATGTTTAGTATCTTATCTAGTACCACTAGTAAACCCTGTAAATATTCTATAAATGAACTTGGTTAGTAGTGAGGGTAGCTAGGGTTACTTGTTTAAAAGTTAATCAAGACATCCAGCTTTACTATTCATTCTTGATCACCCTGAGCAAGGCAAGTATACTCCTCGGACTTGTCCATTTCTTCATGTCTTGTATATTCATCTTGTATCTTCTAGTTGACACGATATTTCACGAGATTATCTTGTATCATGTTTTCTTCAGTTTACTTGTGTCTGTGAGGGGAAATACTATGGATGTGTGATCAAACCCAAGTTACTATTCATGTGAATAGCTTAGGCCCCGCATCGTGTACGCGGGACCAAAGTCGTCCATTTCATGTTCCCTGAATCTACCAAAGCCGATCACACACTCTGGATGTATTTCGATATATTGCACGTATCAGGTTCATGGTGTATTTCATGTTCAGGTTTCATTTCATGTTTCCTGTATTTACTTTTCAGTATTCATGTTCAGGATTCATGTCATGTTCTTATTTCTCGTACTTTATATTGTCATGTACTCATTTTCATACCATGATGTTCATGTTCATTTCCTTGGATATACTTAGCTCCACTACTGACTAGGATATGTTGCAGGTGTACTTACAGGGTACCATTCTACCTTATGGGCCAGAGCCCAGGATATCAGCTGAGCAGGATGAAGCCATGATTTAGCTTGAGGCTTCAGGTTTAGACTACTTAGCTTTACTTTTAGATATTTGTAGAAGCATGGAAATTTACAACCAGAAGACCCATGCGACAGACAATCTATACGTCAGAGCTCGAACAAAACAACAAAAGCAGCAAATATAGACATGGAAAGAGAACTTTTTATTTCACACATAAAAGTTTATTACATGTCTAGAGAAGGCTGTACAAAGGAAAACTTCTACAAAGGAAAGATCCTAAGTCTACGGCCAGCAGTCGCCATGCGCCTCCAGTCAGGCACAGCAGTCACCATGTGCCTTCAGTCAGGCGCAGCAGTCACCATGCGTCTCCCGTCAGGCACAGCAGCCATCATGCGCCTCCAGTCAGGCGCAGCAATCACCATGCGCCTTCAACCGGGCGCATCCCACAATGCGCCCTCAGCAAGGCGCATTCCTCCAGCAGCTCAGTTATGTGCATCCCTAGTTATGTGCATCCCTTCAGCAGCCCAGTTATGTACCGCTCTTCCAGCCAGGCTCACCTGATAAGTGCTTCGATTAATAAAGCATTTAACCCTCTGGCTGGAACCGAGGAAGTGAAGAGCACCGCAAATCTGTGGCCAGGGGAGGCTTCGAAAGAGCCTCCAAAGACCAAGGAAGACCGTAATCGAAATACGGCTAAAGGAGCAGCTTTCAACACAACCAGAGTGGGCGACACCCACTTTGAAGGAAGAAAGAGCCTAGCACCGCCATTCCGATCTACGGCTCTTCCGGAACAACGGAGACGAGGCCTGAGCATCCCTATCTTTGGATGCAACAGGCACCTTCCGCCTGCCTCGGAAGCCCTCGACTCCGTCTTTTGGATGTAACAGTCACCTTCAATTGCAGCAACGACGACATGGCGTCTTATCTTCACCCTCGGGAGCACTTCGTCAACAGAATGCACTCGAGTACCCAAATTCATGGTTGGAAGTACATGAGAGAACGAGAAGCAAACCCTCTCTCTACGCCACTATTTATAGGCCGGGCAGTTCAAACCCACGCGCCAAGTGGATGGCTCTCCGAATTCTGAGCAATGAACTTGCATTTAATGGATGAACCGGACGCCTCGAATTCAGCCAAACGGCTATTTAAAGCACTCGATGAACGAAACAGCCGCACGCGCCCTTCGACTTCAGGCGCATCACACAGATGCGCCCTTTAGAACCAAGCGCATCACAGAGGATGCGCCCCCATGCGTCCCCATACCCAGTGGAACGCCAATCGACGCGCCCCCTTAGTTGTCCATCGAATGTCACAAACATTAAATGCTGAACTGACAGAGTTGGCAGCACATCTCCCAAAGACTGAACGGTAGGCAGCTTTTCCAGAAGACGAAGCATCGGCAACGTCAGCATCATCATGACTTTACTCCGATGGCTACTGCCACGTGGCCACTCAACCACCCGCATCCGCCTCAAAAGCCATGCGTCCAAGACTGCTCTCTGATCCCAAAAGACAGAAGGAAAGTCTCCATCTGAAGCTCCGCATGCGCCTCAAAAGCTATGCGCCCCAGACTGCTCTCTCATCCCAAAAGACAGAAGGAAAGTCGCCTGCATGTGCCTCAAAAGCCATGCGCCCAGAATGGTTCGTGACTCCTAAAGGTTACGAGCCAAAGTCCCCTCATGCGCCCAATCCTAGGCGCATTCTACCAGATCATTCCCTACCAAATCCGAGATCCCTGAGCCATGGGTCGATGACACATGTCCTTTGACTCAACTCATCCAAGATCTCAGCAACAGAAAGATCTTCTCCTCTGCTACGTGCCGGCTCACAACAGCAGTATGAAGAAGTCAACCCCTCGATCAGGGCGCATCATCCATGCGCCTCCATCAGCAATCAACACGTGGCGTCCCCACGCACCGGCGCATCCTACATATGCGCGCATGAGCAGCCAACCTGCCCAGCTATAAATAGAGGAATCATTTCCTTCTTCCAGGCACACACACAGATACGAACAAACATACCACCAGAGAGGCAGATACAGATACTCAACGTCTTCCTCCTCTCAGCAAGCTCCAGTACCCAGAGCAATCCAAACCTTCAGAGAACCGATAACCGTCGTCAGCTCGTCAACGGAGTCAACGCATTACCACTCGCTCCATCGGCACAAGGGACCCAGATTAAACAAAAGTGTACTTATAGGGCTACATCTAAGTCCTATATTGTAACACTGTTCTGTTTGTATTGAAATTTACAATCAAAGAATTTTAATGGCAAACAAGCTGGCGACTCTGCTGGGGACTTCTTTCTCCTCCACCGAGAAAGTTGTGTCGCAAGCCGACGACGTGAAGGTGGGCTCCTCCCATAAGACGCTGGTCATACGCCTCAATCAACAGGCGTATCAGGAGTTCATATCTGAAGACAGTGCGAGTCCTTCGAAGCGGCTGCCGAAGTCGAAGAAGACCCGCCGAGTCTGGGTGCGCAAGGTCGACGCCTCGGGCACCACCACCGAAGGGGATGCGCCAAACCAGCCCTTCCTTCCTGCTGACGTCCTCAGCAACCAAGATGCGCCCGCTGATGCAGCGCATCTCTCGGGGAAACGTGTGGCTAACCACATTCCCCAGCCATCTCCCTCTCAGGCGAGGAAGATGCGTCGACGGAGCAGGGGCGCAGCCAATGCCCCGTGCATCGTCTCTGATGTGCCACAGAAGATCTATGTCTTTGACAGACTTACTCGCTGTAGTGGCGAGGAGAATTTGGATTCTGAGTACTAAGCGTCCCAGCGGCCTGGTACGAAGAAGTCCAAGGCAGCACGGGCCATGCGTCCCAAACATGCTATGCCAGCAACAAGCCAGAAGCATGCGCTCACAATCATGCGCGCTGCTGATGGTAAGTTGTACAAGGTCGGCTCGAGTGCTGCGGTGCCGAGAACAAGCCGACCTTCAAAACCTTTGTCTCACTTGGGCGCATCTACTGCGTGCACAACCAAGTCGAACAAGACAAACAAATGTTGTGGTTCCCCCACTTCTGATCGGGATGCCTGTTTGGTATCAGATCAAGGGGCGCAGCACTCACTTGACCACCCCAACGCTTGGCCTTGCGATGCGCTTGAAGGGGGTACGAAGGTAGCACTCTCCTCCAACGACCTGCGTAACGTGATCACTCACAAACGCCGGTCAGGAGAGTCGACCAACAAGCATGATACGCCCCTCACGGGGCATACTTGTGCGGTGGTCACCATCAACTGCTGTTGCAAGGCGGCAGTACCACCAAGGCAGTCTTTCAGCGGCTGCAGTCATCGACACCCCTCCGACATCGCCTTAGAAGAAAGGTGTCGACACAAGAGGAGCCAAGGGTTGCTTCATGCAACGTGATCTCCAACTCCTCGTCAGTCCGAAAAATAACCGACAATTCCTCGTTCTCATCCAAAAGCCAGCCGAGGAAAACCAAGGCGGCTGTCTCGTCCTCCGGAGTGTTCTAAAGCACTCGGTCAAGGAAGAAGTTCTTGGAGGAAGCTGGGGGTAGCCAGACCCTTGTTTCCGGAGACGAAGATGTCCAAAGCACAGCTGCGGCGGATCTTCATCCTCGAGGCGAAGTCAGCCTCCCAGAAGCCCCTCAAAACGAGGATATCCCCCAGAACACAGCTGGGGGTAGGTCCGGAGACGAAGAGGCCCTTCAAGACGGAGCTGAGGGTAATCAGACCCTTGCAGATGCGCCCGTCGAGAATGACCTCCAGAACGTGGCTGGGGGTGGCCAAGATGAAGCCCCAGGAGAGGCGACTCCCCTACATGAGAGTGAAGCCGAGAACGAAGCCTCCACCAATCCATCCACTTCCGGCCGTGTCATGACAGTATACATGGCTGGGGATGATTTCGAGTCTGATGCGCCGCCATAGGACATCGTCCAGCGCATAGATACATTAGAAGGAGGACTCAAAACCCTCTCTGCTTCCATGCAAACACTGACTCAGGCGGTGTTTGAAATACGGCCGGCCTTGACCCGAACACCTTCGACCGGTCCCGACCCAGGGGCCAATGGGGAGTCGAGTGTACCCCTTCAATGGGTACCCTCAGACACAGATCGCCGAGAAGTACCCCGGACGTCTGAGCCCTCGAACGCCCAACTCCAGGTGGTACCACCTTCCCGAACTCCCAGCTCCATGGAGGATGTGGTAGAAATGATCAAGGATTTACGGAAGCGCTTTGAATCCAAGAACAGGCAAGAGGAGCGCCAGAAGATGGGCATCCCCCAACCCTATCCCCTCGAGTGGAACAAGGTGGTTTATCCTCCAAAGTATAGACCACAAACACTGACGCCATACGACGGGAAGGACTTTTCGCGTCGCTACCTGACATACTTCCAGTCCCAAATGGGACATCTCCCGAAGGAGGACGCGCTCCTCACTAGCATATTTGTCGGAGTATTGAAGGGAGTGGCGTATGACTGGTACTGCAGCCTCCCCGACAATTCCATATCAACCTTCGACGATTTGACGCGCCTCTTCCTCGACCGCTTCTACGACGGTGGAAAGGATATGACGATGGCATCCCTCATAGATATACGCCAGAAAAAAAAGAAAACGGTTTGGGTGTTCATCGAACGCTTCCGACAGGCCTGCTTCAGATTACCTCCAGGCATGCCGGAACATGCGCTCCTCTCCTCTTGCAGCATGAACATGCTGCCTGCAGTCAAACTCTGGTTCAACTCTACTCCTCCCCCCGACTGGAGCTCCCTGATCATCGAAGCAGAAGCCGCAGAAAAGAAGGCGACCAATGCACGTCTCCTGGGGGTCAGCTTCCCTGCCTTTGATGACAAGGGAAAAAGGTCTGCGGCCAACAACCCCGGACGTGAGACAAAGGGGAAGCAGGCATTGACTGTTAATGCCTCAAAAGGCGTATCTAAACCTACTCAGAAGCCTCCACTTGCACCAAGGCCCAAGAAGGTTTATTCATTCAACGATGAAGACACCTTGCAACTTTTTGAAATACTGAAGCAGGGTGACAAGATCAAGCTACCGGACCCAAAGCGGTCCGATGAAGTTGGGAAAGTGGACAACCCGAGGTACTGTCACTACCATCGGTTTGTCGGACACCCAACCAAGGACTATTATGTCCTCAAAAATTACATCCAGCACATGATCAATGCGGATGTAATCTCCGTCGACTACGAAGAGAAGACGGTGTCAGCCAATGTGGTGTCACTCCAATTTGGTACCTTACCGCCGACTACCACACAAGATGGCAGCGTCCCCATCCCTAAGGCGACAATGGAGGTGGTTAACTTACCACCTACCCATGACAATGTAAGTGGACTCATCCCACTCACCACATCTCGAAGAGAGGTCCTATGGGTCCACCCCGACCTCGTCTCCGAGATGACTCAACCAGAGGTACGTCCTATCTCCAAATCCAAAGACAGGAAGATCAAGTCTTGCCGCATGGTCTCTTCTTCAACAGAAGAGGCACTTCCTGTGCAGACGCGTTCACAACAGAACGTCCAACCCGGCGAAGCTGCCGCCGAAGTGGTGCCTCCTTGCACCGTCCCCGCTGTCCAGGAAGAGGGCCCGCCTAAGCCCTCAGCAGCCAATAAGCAGAAGCAGGTGGAGGATCCTTTCAACAGGCCTCTACGAAAGGAGAATGCTTCGGGGCTAGCCAAACCCCACAACTTCGACATACTGGCACAACTGGCCAGTACTCCTGCCCGCCTATCTTTGTTCGAGCTCCTGCGTCTTTCCAAAGACTCCCGAGAAGCTCTCTGTGAAGCTCTGAAGGATGCCGAATCCTTTCTCAGTCAGGTCATGCAGCCTGAAGACCTTCCAACTACTTGTGCGCACTGTCATTGTACGGATGAAGTTATCCCAAACATAACTTTCACCCAACAAGACATGCTGCTCAAGCACCACCGACATAACCGGCCGCTATATTATACAGGGTATGTCGGTTCAGTCAAGGTGAACCGGATTCAGATCGATCCAGGGTCTTCTCTTAGCATCATTTCGAAGGCACTGTTATCAACACTGGGGATCCCAATGTACCGGCTGGCGCCCTCCAACACAACCATCAGCGGCTTCAACGCTAGCAAAAGTGAGCCACTGGGCAAAATTCGACTGAAGTGTCACATCGGTAACCTCAAAACTGAGGTGACCTGCTATGTGGTGGATGCCGAGGTCAACTACAACATCCTGCTTGGTCGACCATGGCTACATGAGTACATGGTGGTGCCATCCACGCTCCACCAATGCATGAAATATGTATCCACCAACGGCGTTATCAGGACGAAATTCACAGACATCGATCCTTTCAAAGGGATTGAAGCCTACTTCACCGATTCCGACTTGTACAAATTACTTGACGAGGAGAAAGCCAATGATGATGATGATGAGGCAGAGACGGCAGCCGGGCCGAACATGGAGCCTGAGATGACTCCCGATGCCCCTTTGAAGATCCAACTCAAGGGCAAACCGCCCCAGAAGGTGCCTCCAATGAGCATCAAGCTACCAGGAAAAGTACCAACTCCTGAAGCTCCCCTGAAGATACGCCTCAAAGGGAAGCCGCCTCAAACATCGGCTCCCCTGGTGGAAAAATTACAGGGGAAGGCACCAATCACTGGAGGCGCAGGTGAGGCACCACTGAAGGTGCGTCTCAAGGGCAAGCCCCCGCAGTCATCCAAGACGCCAGGGAGGGCTCACATAACCCTCTCGGACCCCAAAATCAAAGCTGTGGTGGACTCTCCTGATCCAACCCCAGTGCTTACAGATGAGGAGCTTGGCGAATATATCTCTGCTGATGTAGATGCACCCTCCTTAGACAATGTAATCCCACGGGATAAAATCTCGTATTTCATCAATAATAGAGTGTCTTTTAATTATTCTTGTCTTCCACATTGGAATGCCATGTATACATTAGATAACGCTCTACGGCCGTTGCAAACACAAATAACGACCGTCTATAATGTAAATCGAGTAGTCCCGTCTCAAGGAGTCTGCTACATAGTCCCTCCATGAAGTCGAGACGAAGGATCCATCATCCTTGGTAAAGTCGAGCGTCATCAAGACCTCCCGCCACTCGAGCCAGAACCAAATGCCGGCAGAATACAACTCTTGGTACACGGATAAGGCAAAGTACCTCATCCAAAAGATGGGCTACGACCTAAAAAGCGACAAAGGCCTGAACTACGGCAAAGGTCGACGTCTCCCTCTCCGGCTTCCAACACCCAAAGGAAAGCCGTAAGACTACTACAACAAAACTCGACGGGGGGTAGGCTATGTCACGCCGCCATCAACTCCAGAGAGTTCAGACGCAGAAGACGTAGAACATTCCCACTCGTCCGAAGCATCGACTTGGGATTCCGATACCAGTATCGGATCAGTCTTCAGGAAAGTGCTGTCAGCTAACATGACATCAGCACAGCCTCAAAAAGATGAAGGCGAAGACCAAGCGCCGGAACCCTTCGAAGAAGAACCCTGGGCTCAACGCCTGGGACAACAATGGGAGTCCTATTTCGAATTACGTGAACCTCCCACCGAGGATGAAGTCAAGCAGATCGACCTTGGAGATGGGCCTTCTTCCAAACCCATCTTCGTTAGCAAAAGCCTAGAAGGAGAAGACCGAGAATCTTTAATCCAACTGGCTAAGGAGTATATCGACGTCTTCGCCTGGAGCTACGAAGATATGCCGAGACTTGATCCCCAGATTGCGATGCATAGGTTGAATATCTTGCCTGATGCCAAGCCTATCAAGCAACAACAGCGGTGCTTCCGTCCGGACATCATGAACGCCATCGATCAGGAGGTAGATAAACTCTTAATTAGCGGCTTCATCCGTGAAGAGCAACACCCAGATTGGGTAGCCAACGTCGTACCTGTTACCAAAAAGAATGGGAAGATACGAGTCTGTATCGACTTCAGAGACCTCAACTCTGCTTGCCCGAAGGACGAATTCCCACTTCCAATCACTAATGTGATGATCGACAACACGTGTGGCTTCGAACGCATGTCATTTTTGGACGGGTATTCAGGCTACAATCAAATCAAGATGTTCCCCGATGACGCAAAACATACGTCATTCAGGTCTCCAAAGGGCATTTTCTGCTACACAGTAATGCCCTTCGGCTTGAAGAACGCCGGTGCGACATACCAACGAGCTATGAGCACCATCTTCCGTCAACATCTTCGCAAGACAGTCGAATGCTATGTTGACGACATCGCAGTCAAGAGCCGCTTTAAAAGAGATCACCTACAGAACCTGAAGACAGTCTTTGATCTCATGCGAGCACATCAACTCAAGATGAATCCCGTTAAATCCTTCCTAGGGGTTTCTAGCAGAAAATTCTTGGGCTTTGTCATCACGGCAAAAGGCATTCATGTCGATCCCGA